>CM035410.1:150110169-150170169 GCA_020310875.1 Ceratopteris richardii
TTGGATCTTCTTCTATCTTCACAATGTAAGCATAATCTGTTGTTGTTAAGAAGGATGTATCATAGCTATACCTGATAGGTTCTTTTCTTTCTCTCAAAGATCTTTTGATCTCTGCACTTCTTGAAGTTTCAGCTACATTTGATTCTGGATCAAATCTTGGCCCATCTTCAACATTATCTTGCAAATTACCTTTACAATCAACATCATCAATATCTTCTTCATATAACTTTACTTTGGTCTTCCCTTTCCTTTGTATTTCTTCAACATCTGCATAATCATTTGTTGATCCTAAATATCATGTGCTTTGCTCATCAAATGTAACATCTTTTGAAACAAGAAATTGCTTTGTAGATGGACTCCACAATCTATAACCCATCTATCTATCATCATACCCAATAAACACATACTTTTCTGCTTTGGGTTCTAGCTTATGTCTCAATTGTGAAGGAACATAAGCATATGCTAAACAACCAAATACCTTACAATGATCAAGAGTAGGTTTCTTATATTGACTCGGGATGTAGCAATCATTTGAGTGGCAATATATCATTGATGACTGATATGGAAGCAAAGGTGAATGGACATACAGTTCAAACAGGTGACAACACCAAGCATAAAGTAGAGAGCATTGGATCACTGAAGACAAAGAGTGGAAGCACACTCTTGAGCAAGGTACTTTATGTTCCTACTATTCCTAAAAACTTGATAAGTGTAGGACAAATTGTGGAGAAGGGATATGAAGTCAGATTCACAAATGATGGTGTTTATGTGCAAGATCCAAATAAGCGATATAGAAATACCATTGCAGGTAAAGAAGAAGGAAGGTTGTTTACTCTCAAGGTCCAAGGTAATGTGGGACATGCATTATTTACTTATGGAAGTCAAAAGATGTATGAGTTAGACCTATGGCATAAAAGACTAGGTCATTTCAATGAGAGAGCTATGAACGAAATGTCAAAGGATGATGTGGTGCTTGGATTGCCAAATGTTGAAAGTCAACATATGGTGTACAAGTGTGGGGTCCTTCAAGGGACTATAGCATAAATGGATCTAGATATTATGTGTTGTTTGATGATGATGCAACCAGATGGATTACTTTATATGTAATCAAGGACAAATTAGAAGTGTTCAAGACATTCAAGCATTATCATGCTTATGCAGAAAGGATTACAGGACAAAAGCTTAAGAGGTTGAGATCAGATGGAGGGGGAGAGTATTTTTCAAAAGAGTTTGATGATTACTTATGGAATGCAGGTATAAAAAGAGAAGTAACTTGCAGGTACTCCCCTCAACAAAATGGAGTTGCAGAGAGAAGAAATAGAAATCTTGTAGAGTTTGCAAGAGCAATGATGAAAGAAAAGAATTGTCCAAACTACTTATGGGCAGAGGCTATCAACACTGCAACATACCTTGTGAATAGGTTACCTTGTAAAGCTTTGGGTGGAAGAGCACCTTATGAAGCATGGCCCTTTGATCTTCTCCTACTGCTTCATGTGTTGCATTTAAGATGAGAGTCATGTCATCCTTCTGATCTGACACATAATTATAATAGTTGTTGTTGTGGGACTAAGATTGAAAGTTTCTTCCACCTCCTCTAGCATATGATGTCCTACCACCTCTTCCTCTGAAGTTGCCTCTTTGGTTTCTGCCTCCTCTACCTCTTTGATTGAAGCTTTGGTTATTACTTCCACCATTTTGATTGTTGTACCAACAATCATTTGCCAAATGATTTTTTCTACCACAAATCCAATAGGCTTTAGTATTATCTTTGTTCTTACCTCCTCTTCCTTTACCTCTGAAATTCATCTTTCCTTTTGTGAAATTAGCTTGGCATAAAGTCCCTTCATCATCAGTTGAGTGCTTCCCTTTACCATTCTTTTTCTTGTCCTTAGAGTACATAGCTTGACTTGCACTCCTATCATTGTCTCCCTTAATGTCCTGCTCAAAAGTTAGCATCTGTCCTAGCAATTGATTAAGATCAGGAGTAAAATGATCCAATGACAATTCTATGGACAATATGAAAGGCTTCCACTTCTCATCTCCTCTCAGACATGTAAGTATTTGCCTTACCAACTTATCCTCTTCAATGTCTTCATCTACTGCTCCCAAGCTATCTGCAATATCCTTCACCCTTGCCACATAATCAGAAATTGATTGTGAGCTCTTCTTCCTGAAAGTTGTGAATTCAGCCCATAGTGAGGACTTCCTTGATTTGGTTGTATTTTGGAAATTCTCTTCCAAAGCATTCCACACATCTGTTGCACTTTCTAATCCTCTATTGTGAGATAAAAGATAATCATTTATAGCCATATAAATAATGCTCCTAGCTTGAGCATCCTTTCTCATCCAAGTCTTCAAATCTACAAGCTCTTCCCTAGTTGGAACACTAGGATCTCCAAACTCACGCTTTTCTTCTTCTCCTGTGATGAATGCCATCAATTCTTTCCTCATGAGGTGTGCCTCCATCCTCATAGACCAAGCTGGATAGTTCTCCCTATCTAGCTTATCAATCTGCAAGCTTTCTCCCATCTTTAATCTTCTGTGTCTACAATTACTAGGATTTATAATAGTATAATGTACCTTTGATATGAAGCTTTTAATCCTTCTTGATCCTTTGTACTCGTGCTTGATTCTCCTTCAAGTTTTCTTCCAAACTTTGATCTTCACCTCCTTTAATTTGAAAAGACTTCAATGTCTGCAACAGTCAGGACTTCCAATGCTTCTACTTCACTTGTATTGCACCTTCAGCTCTGATACAACTGTTGGAGACTTCTTTATCTCCAAAGGCTTGATCTATACTGATCTAAGAGCACCTCTATATCAGTTATAGAAAAAACTCTACACAAATATTACTTGGATTTACCAAATCATTCATGAACAATTCTCTTGGTGAGAATTTTCCATATTCAAGAAGTCTGCTTCAAAGATTGACTTTATTACCTGCACATATCTTCAGACTTCTTCAATCTAATGTTATACATATCTCCACATTACCTTGTGCGCAATCATATCAACCATTAATCCTCCAAAAGAATCATTAAAACTTTAATTTGATCCTTAAGATCAAAAGTATGTCAGAAATTGTCTTCATGAACAAGCGACTTTGACATAGGTAACTTCTAAGGTTGATTTCTCACAGCACAGATCCCGTTTTGCTAAATGCTTTTAGCCATAGATTCCTTAACTTCTAACTTAGATTTTGAATGCTCACATATCAAAAAGTTTACACTATGTAGTGAGATCTAAGCAAAACATTGACACGAAAAAGTGTGCAACTCTGAGAGGTCTACCTGCAGACTTTACATACACATGTTCCTATTGATCATACTCATAGCATGAAAGGAATTAGACCATGAAACTTTGAACATAGCTTCATTAGCTTCTAGATTAGATGTGTACAAAAGGACTTTTGATCCTCATGATCAGACTCAGAGAAATCTACGAAATACTCGTCGCTATTTTCTGAAGATTACTCTCTTCACATCTATCTCAATGACACTTGTCTTCTAATGACTCACTCATGTATTTCTTTACATCATTAACTTATATACATATGCTTCTAGACTTATTCCATGTCTATTACATTACTCCTTATCATCCTAAGGATTATCTATACTCATAGTACAAGAATTTCCACCTATAATGTACATATGTATACAAGGTGTCATTCTGAAATCTCTTTACTTCTTCAAATGACTTTGTTCACTTAATATGACCATTGACTTGCTTCAAACTCTTTGTAATCATCAATTTGGGATTGATTTGTTCCAACATGTGCATGTATGTGTGTATGTGTGTGTATGTGTATGTATACATATGTATATATATGTGTGTATATGTATGTGTGTATATGTATGTGTGTATGCATGTGTGTGTGTATGTATACATGTATGTATATTTGTATGTGTGTGTATGCATGCATGTGTGTATATGTGTGTATGTAAGCATGCATGTGTGTATATGTGTGTGTATGTAAGCATGCATGTGTGTACATGTATGTGTGTATATATGCATCTGTAAATGTGTCGATGTGTGTGTATATGTGTGTGTGTATCTATGCTCTATTTTGCTATGTGTATGTATGCATGTGTGTATATGTGTATGTGTGTGTATGTAGGCATGCATGTGTGTATATGTGTATGTGTGTGTATGTATGTGTGTGCATGTATGTGTGTATGTGTGTGTGTATGTGTATGTATGCATATGTGTATATATGTGTGTGTATGTATGTGTGTATGCATGTGTGTGTGTATGCATGCATGTATGTATATTTGTATGTGTGTGTATGCATGCATGTGTGTATATGTGCGTATGTAAGCATGCATGTGTGTATATGTGTGTGTATGTAAGCATGCATGTGTGTACATGTATGTGTGTATGTATGCATGTGTAGATGTGTGTGTGTGTGTATGTGTGTGATATGTATGCTCTATTTTCCTATGTGTATGTATGCATGTGTGTATATGTGTATGTGTGTGTATGTATGCATGTGTAAATGTCTAGATGTGTGTGTGTGTATGTATGTGTGTGTATGCTCTATTTTCCTATCTCTATCTTCTTTTCTTTTCATCATTCTTTATCTCTCACTCTCTCTCTCTCTCTCCATTTCCCTCTTTCTCTCTCTCATCTCTCTATCTCTCTTTCTCTCTCTATCAATAGACAATAAAACAATCACTTACAAGTATGTCCCTCTTTTGGATCGTTGTCGTCAAAGCATAATTAGGTCTTCTATCGTTGAATTCCAAACAATCGACGCCAAAGAACTTCTGCAAAATCAAAGAGAAGAGAAATTATAAGACCTAAAGCATAGAGAAAAACAAAGGCTAACAGTACGCGTACTACTTACCAAGATCTTAGATCTAAACTGAGGGAGAGTGTGTGTGTGTGTAGAGAGAGAGATCTTTGTGTGTGTGTGTGTGCACAAGACAATGCAGTTCGTAATTCGCTTCGTGCGTGCAAGTTTGACAGAAGACAAACAATACTCAAACACGGTATGGGCATCGGTAACTTCCAGTAAATTATCAACGCTCATACCAATGCTCATACCAACGTCTGCGGAGCACACCGATGATCTGTTTAAAATAGTCATACCGACGATCACTGGACCGTCGGTATCTTTAAGTCATGTTTTCCGACGTTTATACCGGTTCCACGAGTGACCGTCGGTATAAGCGGCATCGGTATGCCCCTCATATGTTGTAGTGTTGTACCTTGTATCGGGGTTTAATTTTTCCCCATTATCAAAAAAGAAAATTGCTACATGTTACCAAGAAGTTTACACTTTCTTCCATCCCAAGAAAGTGATTGTAACCATAAAGTTACCGAATCATCATCATCATCAAAAAAAAAAATCCAAAGGAAGATAAAGAGGCATAGTAGAATAAATCACGGGCTATATAGGCAGATTTATGCATTAGTGCAGTTTAGTTAGATTTCCTTGCATGTTATTAGATAAAGAGCTTATTCATATTTATGTCGGAAAGAAGTTGATCTAAAATAAGCGAAAGATGAAAGATGTGTCTTGAAAATCCTAAAACTTTGTTTATAATCGTATTTAAGGTAGATTGCTTTATGAAAAAGGTACAAATTTTTCTTCAAGATGAGAGGAACTGATGCTCAAAACGACTCAATACATCCACTTCCACTTTATATTGATGCTTGTTTGTTTCCTTTCTTGTTGTCAATGCTGCTTGTTCATTTGCATATATGTTGCCTATTTGTTCATGCATATTCATGTTGCATGTTTCAATTCTTTCTTCCATGCAAATTTTGCTTCATGTCATAGTGCCTACTCATTCATGCATAAGATCAATTTTTTCTTTCATGTTTCATATGTTGCCTATAAAAGAATTTGATGCCTGGAACATTTTTTTTTTCAGAGATACTAGAGTGGCACTTCCGGAGGAAAAATAGGTTTAGAGGGGGCGAATGTCATCCAGATTTTCTCTCCTCTCTCATTCATGAAGGCATACAGGAAACACATTCGGTGAAGGTAGTCAGAATTCCCTGAGAAGTCCAAGATGCATCAAGGATGTCAAAGGGAGTTCACATGCAAACTTTGGAAGAAATCAAGCAAATCTAGGGTAGCGGTCATAGTTGGTCAAATTTTGGAAATTAGGGCAAAAATTCCAATATCTCCAAATCACATGAAAATTCATACATTTGTAAAGCCTATCAAAGGAAGTCTATAGCCTGAATTTCACATGTAAATGGATTTTCTAGCACATTGATATGCAATGTGCATTTTGTAAAAAATATAATTTTTCCACTTAGACCCTACAAAATCTTGTATAGGAATTTTTGTTAGCCATATGTTTTGGCATGTATAAAGAACATATGTGGCTACATATTTGTATAGAGTTTCAAGGCTATCAGAGCTTCCTAGACACCTTAGTGCCACCTTTCAAGCTTCCAAATGTAGTCAAACTTGTACAAGGGAGATTCAGATGGGAGTTTTTTCTCCATATTCCTAAAGGAGGCCTTTCAAAACATAGCCCTACAAATTTTTATTTTCATCAAAGGATATTTGAAGGGTCAAAGAGCACAAAATCTAGTTTTCAAGGTCACCGCAGTTTCCTCGAATAAGAAAATTGAAGGCTTGAAGGGCTGCCACATGGAAAACAATGATTGAACCATGTTGTACGGTCAAGATGAGCTCATATTCAAGGGTGGAGATGCACTAAAGCATAAAGCAAGGAGGATCCTCGAGTTTTTTCACCGGATAAGCCTTTTTTGATGATCAAAGATCAATAATACAAAGTTTCTCCAAAAATAGTGTCTTATCTTATCCAAATTGACGTGAGCACTCATTTAATGGTCCAGATCAGCCCTAGTTCCAATGGTGGAGAATGAAGGCACCTATTTTCCTCACCTTTGCTCTAGATATCATATAAAGAACCAATCCTAACCATCTATTTGATAAATCCAATGGTTGTAATCAAAAGAAGCTGATCTTAGGGTTGAGAGTTGATTTCTCTATATCCAAGGGCCCAAATTCATTCAAAAAACTATATAAACCCCCCTCCAAACTCCTAGAGCTTCATTTTTACGCATCCATAGGGCCCTTTCTAGCACATGGTTTCCTTGAGATGATCACCCTCAGTTGAGCGTGTGAGGATCCAAGGTGGGCTAGTAAGAGCTTAGTTCCTAGATTTAATTTTTAGACTTCCTCTCTAGGATAGGCTCATAAACCCAGTTTCTCTTTCTTTGCTCACCCTTAGTGGAGCGTATGAGTGATTTTGAGCTGGTTTTATGTGTCTTAGAATTCTTTAGAAACACATTACGATCCTAGAAAGACATAGGGTCAATCAAGTGGAACCTATCCTCTTAGGTGTGACATTCGGTTGAACTATCATGGTGAGAGGGTCGTGAGGACCACCTTTGACCAATAGAATGCTTAGCTTGATGTTTCACAACATTCATGTATATTTTTATCAGAACAAGATCTTTTAATTCATGTCTCATGTCTCTTATCTCTTTGTCTCTTCTATGTTTTTACATGTCACCTTCTATCTCTTTCTATGTGTGATAAGGCTCTGCAGTATTGTGTTGAACCAGTGAGGATGATCCATTAAGGTTGAAATAATAATTTTCTTTTCATTCATAAATCATGATCCATGTGCATTCATACCACCCACAAACACCCATGCATATGTTTTGGTTTCGAAAGTGTATAAGAAGCTCCATTCTCGGACCATTCTTCCTTTGGAGACTCATTCATGTGTGTGGTTTTAGTTTTTTTTCTCATCATACATTCATACCATTCAAAAGAACCTATGAATGTGAATTAAATTTGGAAAGTGTTTAAGAAGCTCCATATTTTTGGACCATTCTTCCTTTCCGAATTGATTCATGTGAATGGTTTCTTTTGTCCCCATCATTCATGTTCATGCGATTATCTTGTGTTCATATGTTCCCCTTTCTCTAATTAAATCATGACATCTCTTCCCCCACCCATACCCAACTTCATCTTCACCTTCACATTTTTTATTACATAAACCTTCCAATACTCACTAGCTTCATACACTCTGTGTGTGCCACGACCAGACCCGATCCACCCGGATTACGATAACCTCCACATTCGCCTTCATTCTCCACCATTGGATCTGGGGCTGATCTGGACCGTCAAATTAGTGCTCACATCAATTTGGATAAGATAAGCCACTATTTTTGGAGAAACTTTGCATTATTGATCTTTGATCATCAAAAAATGCTTATCCAGTGAAAAAACTCATGCATCCTCCTTGCTTTATGCTTTAGTGCATCTCCACCCTTGAATATGAGCTCATCTTGACCGTACAACATGGTTCAATCATTGTTTGCCATGTGGTAGCCCTTCAAGCCTTCAATTTTCTTATTCGAGGAAACTCCCGTGACCTTGAAAATTGGATTTTGTTCTCTTTGACCCTTCAAATATCCTTTGATGAAGATAAAAATTTGTAGGGTTATGTTTTGAAAGGCCTCTTTAGGAATATGCTGAAAAACTCCCATCTGAATCTCCCTTGTACAAGTTTGACTACATTTGGAAGATTGGAAGGTGGCACTAAGGTGTCTAGGAAGCTCTGATATCCTTGAATCTTTGTACAAATATGCAGCCACATATGGTCTTTATACATGCCAAACCATATGGCTAACAAAAATTCCTATACAAGATTTTGTAGGGTCTAAGTGGAAAAATTTACATTTTTTACAAAATGCACATGGCATATCAATGTGCTAGAAAATCCATTTACATGTGAAATTCGGGCTATAGACTTCCTTTGATAGGCTTTACCAAGTGTATGAACTTTCATGTGATTTTGAGATATTGAAAATTTTGCCCTAATTTCCAAAATTTGACCAACTTTGACCGCTACCCTGTATTTGCTTGATTTCTTCCAAAGTTTACATGTGAACTCCCTTTGACATCCTTAATGCATCTTGGACTTCTCCGGGAATTCTGACTAGCTTCATTGAATGTGTTTCCTATAGGCCTTCATGAATGAGAGAGGAGAGAAAATCTGGACGACATTTGCCCCCACTAAACCTGCGATTCCTCTGGAAGCGCCACTCTAGTATCTCTGAAAAAAAATAAATTCCAGGCATCAAATTCTTTTATAGGCAACATATGAAACATGGAAGAAAAAATTGATCTTATGCATGAATGAGTAGACACTATGACATGAAGCAAAATTTGCATGGAAGAAAGAATTGAAACAGGCAACATGAATATGCATGAACAAATAGGCAACATATATGCAAATGAACAAGCAGCATTGACAACAAGAAAGGAAACAAACAAGCATCAATATGAAGTGGAAGTGGATGTATTGAGTCATTTTGAGCATCAGTTCCTCTCATCTTGAAGAAAAATTTGTACCTTTTTCATAAAGCAATCTACCTTAAATACGATTATAAACAAAAATTTAGGATTTTCAAGAGACATCTTTCATCTTTAGCTTATTTTAGATCAACTTCTTTCCTACATAAATATGAATATGTTGTTTCTCTAATAACATGCAAGGAAATCTAACTAAACTCCACTAATGCATAAATCTGCCTATATAGCCCGTGATTTATTCTACTATGCCTCTTGAACTTCCTTTGGATTTTTTTTTTTGATGATGATGATGATTCGGCAACTTTATGGTTACAATCACTTTATTGGGGTGGAAGAAAGTGTAAACTTCCTGGTAACATGTAGCAGTTTTTTTTTTATGACGGGGAAAAATTAAACCCCAATACATGGTACAACCATTTTTGATGATGGAGAACAATCGGTTAAACTCCGATACAAGTGTTGTGGGATGGACTAAGGATGTTGAAACATGCAGTAGCACGAGCTAGGATTTCAACAATTATGCTTTCGATACAGGATACATATGCATGTTTATATATGAAATTCATGTCATCAAAATAAACCTCCAAATCTACATGCCCAATCTTTCCATAATCGTAGATTATAATCAATTTCTTAGTAGATAAATTACTATAAGAACTCTTTAGCTTCTCTCGCATTTAACTCTCCACGATCGGCAACTACTTTCTCTATGTACCCAAAGTGACTTATGACATCTTCAAGCAAGAATTTGCAAACATTGTAAGTGGTCTTAGATCGTAGTGCACGTCCCTCTACATGATTAGTTAAGTCTTCTCTTGCAAGTACAATGTAACACATTTTGTCAATACCTTTAGGCATAGTTATAAGATCTACTACCCACTTGTAGTGAATGCAGGGTGGATAAGTAGGATGCAATGGATCTCTATGTTTGATTGATTAATGAAGTTGACAAGTAGAACATGTAGAAACATAGCTACTAATGTCAACATACATCCAAGGCCAATAATGAGTACTTCTAATTTTTTCATATGTTCCAAAAAATCCGTTATGACCTGCCCATAATGTCTCATGCATTTCCTTCATTACTTGCAATTGAAGACCTCGTTTTCCTAGGACTCGTTGAGGATTCTTAACCTTACCCTTAGCATGTCTCCAAAGATAACCATTACATAGGAAAAAGTAATAAGCTCGTTTCCTATGTTACAGAATCTATTCGTAGTCCAGCTAGGTAATAGTTGTAGTGTACTCAGATACTTTCCTATGTCTCTCCATTCATTTTCATACTCAGACTCATGAAAATTCTCATACTTGTATATATATGGAACATAGTAACTAAGTTCACATTCTTTATTAGATCATTTTCAAGATCATCATCAAATCTAGATCTTGATAACATATTAGCAACTGAGTTTGACTTTCATTCCAATGAGAGCCAAACAATCAGTCTCAACTTTGACATTTGCACCAATGAAATATTCTTTGGCTGTTTTCAAAGCTGCTACCATACCCCATAGTTCTCGTTTGATTTGTGGATATTTTTGTTGTGTTTCATGTAAAATTTTGGCACCAAACCTAATTGCATATCTATTCCCTTCACTATCATCTTGACTTATGAACCAACCTATACCAATAGGTATAGTATCAACAATCAATATAATAGGTTGGCTAGCAAAATAGTCTACATGCTTAAAGATGGGAGCTTCAAGCAATAATTTCTTGACTTTACGCATAGCTTGAGTGTGTTTGTCAGTCAAAATAAATTTTCGTTTCTTCCTCAACAATTCATAGAGACAATCATCAACATGAGCAAAGTGTGGGATCCAAATAACATAAAAGATGCAAGCACCAAGAAATTTGCGTACCTCACTCATGTTGTTACATGTTTCAGAAATCTTGCTAATGGCATCAACTTTTTGTGGGTATGGCTTTCGACCAAAAATAGATTTTTCTATGGAAAATGTGAGACCTACCTCTTCAAATCGTTGAAATATTCTTTCACAATCAGAGATATGGTCAAGAACAAATTGAGGACATCCAGATGAGTCTAAAGTAATGTCCTTCACACGTTCCTCACTCCCTTTAATTGGAATATCATCAATGAATGGCATAGTTATATGAGGGATAAAATCATGTAAGACCATATTCATAGCACTCATCATATGAGCCACAGAATTAGTCACTCTTTGAGGTAAAGTACACATTCACACTAAGCCTAAAGGATTTTTCATTGTGGTTATGTCACGACTATTAATTGCTAATTGGAATTGGTCATATTGAGAATATAAATCACCCATTGAATAGATAGAATGTCCTGAAAATGATTCAGCAAACTCATCTACAATGGGTCCTGTTTCTACATTCCTTATGGTGATTTTATTCAGAGGTTGGAGATCTTGAATAAAACGTAGTTTCCCATTCTCTTTAGGCACAGTGAACCATCTATTTGAGTAAGATGCAAAAGATCGCTCTAAAATTCTCATGTTTATCTTCTCCTTAAGTAGTTTCATTAGCTCAAGTAAGTGAGCCTTTGGAATTGGTATAAGGTGAAGATTCCATGGAATATGTGGAATAGTAAAGATTATCATGGGTGCAACTAGCTTAGGATCTATGCAACCAATCTCATGAGGATACATAGTAAAGGCTTTTCCATGGCTATGTATGACTCTCTCAAATTTATCTCTCTCTACTGGCAAAAGAAAGTCATCATCTGTACCAATTTTCACATGTTTGATTGTCTCATCCGTAAAAGTATGTCCTATGTTTTTCTTATCCCAAAGAATTGGATCGTTTTTCACATCAATACTTTTTTCATTACTTCCTTCGGTAATGGTTGAGCTATGGGTTTGATTTTTTTGTCTACAGTTTTGTACTTTGTTTCAAGGAAGGCATCATGTGTTTGGTTAAATTTTGAGCACTTGACAACATTGAGAGCATATTCCTAGATAAGAGCATAATCGTCAAGGGAAGAAAGAAGAATAATATGGGAATTAGAATTTTGTCGAAGACATAACTCTAACTCCTCAAGAGTAGAGAAACAATGAGATGTTTCAATCACATGCTCAATGTTCTCATCATGTTCCATGATTTTGTCGTTTTTATAATTTTTTTGGGTTTTTTGGATAAAAGACTTGGACAATTGACTCTTATGAAAAAAAATCTAATCTAGAATGTGGAAAACAAAATGACAAACTATTGTACATGTTGGTTGGATGCGAGATGTCAAACCAATATCCACTGTTTTTCCGCTCAACAATGGATTCTATCCGAAATTTTGATCATATGTAGCTCCAAACATGAATCGAAGTGCACAATCACTACAAGCATGCTCATGACCCTGAGTAACAATAGGTTTCTTTCTAACTGACAATCGATTCCTAGGATGATTCACTCCTACTGTCATGACTTGAAGTGATTGCATTCCAACCTTAGACTTAAATCTAGCATAGGTAGACCCATCATCCATGGCTTTAGTTTCCATATGACTCTCACAAATAAATGGTTGACCTAAGAGAACTTCATAGAAGCAATTATATTGAATAAAAAAGTGAAACTCTTCTATGATGCCTCCTATGGATATGGGCACACTAGCACAAGCTCCATACAGGGTACCTACACCATTATCTGCAGTTCTCATATGCCATCCACAATCTTTGTCTACGGGCCATCAAAACTTATCATAGACTTCTCTTGAAATCACATTGATTTCGGAGCTAGAATCTACTAATGCATTTATAGTGATAGCGTTCTTATCATTTCCTATTTTGACATGCATCTCTGATGTACCTGTAGACCAAAATTTTCTTTTAAAGTGACTTTCAGGATTGTTTTCATGATTTTCATGGTCAAGTTGATTAGGTCCTAAGAAATTTTTATTAACATTTAATTCATCATCATCAAAGCCCTCTTCATCAGATTCATCAAAGTTTAAGGCTTCATTCATAGCTTGATCTTGATCTAGAGAATCTTGCATCTCAATATCTAGATTAAGCGGAAACCTCTTCCTTTTAATTAGGCCAATAAAGTTATCTTTGAAAACAGGCTTTGCAATAGAGAAAACTTGTTCTAAAGACATAGTCACTTGACTCTTAAGCAAAATGTCATCTAAAATCTCCATAGGATCTATTTTTCTCTCAATTTTTGAAATCAAGATGGCTTTAGGTTTTCTCTTTGGTTTCTTTTGTTTTTGCTCACGATCTTATTTTTATTCATGTTCTCGTGTTTGGTCTTCAGTTTGTTTTGATTGTTCTTGTTTATCTAAAGACTTTGGTTTTGTTTTTCTTTGCTTTATCTTCTTCCCTTTTTGTTTTTCCTCTTGTTTTTGTTCATTGGGTTGTGATTCTTGTTTTTTATCTTTGGATTGTGATGTTTCTCCCTGCTCTATGATTGTTTCTATTCCCTCTGAGGTTTGTTTTTTAGTCACTCTTCTTTCACTAGGCTCAGCTTCATTTCTTTTTTGTTTTTCTTCTACATTGGATATGTGAGAAATAAGTTATTGATCTTCTATCGGTGACTCCAAAGTTGTTATTCTCCTAATCTCGTCTCGTGCTCTTACTAAAGCCTCTATGTAAAAGTCACCTTCCTTTGTGGGTTTACTTGATTCTACTTGTTGTTCATCAAGAGCTTCTAGTTTCACTCCTCTAGTTCCTACGTCCGTTATGGTTATATTCTCATAGTGTTTTTTCATTCCTCCCTTACCATAATTTCCTTGCAAAGGTAGCATAGATCGGTAGTCACATATTTTCTTGTCTATGTCTATTACTAGTTGTTGCTCCTTAACAACCTTCAATAGTTCACAATCTCTCAAAAAGTGCTCTAAGGAATCACACCAAGGACAACTACGAGGGCCACACACAAAACCATTTTGATTTTGAGGATGTTGATTAACTTGTGGTGGGAAATTTTGAAATTGAGTATCTTGTTGATAAGGAATTGCTTGAATAGGATAATTAGGATTTTGATAAGGCAATTGATGTATTTGAGGAGCTTGGGGAGAAGCATGTGGTGCTTGAGGTGCAAGAGGAGCTTCCATAGTATATGGTTGATGATTTTGAAAATTTTGATTTTGAGGATTTTGAAAAGTTGTTTGAGAAGCTTGAGGATATATGTTTTGATACATTTGAGGATTTTGCACATGAGGATGAGGATTTTGCATTGAAGGATTATGCATTGGAGGAACTTGATATGCTTGAGTAGGAGGCACTTGTGGATTTTGATTGGTAACTATAACATGTTGATTAGGCTCTTGAAAAGACATTGGATTAATTTGATTTTGGAAAGTTTTGGTGTAATTAACTGTAAAGCATCTATAGTCTTGGCGAAATTGGATTGTGTAGCAATAAGACTTTCCATTTGCTTAGTGAGAATTTCCACTTGAGGTTGTTCAACTACACTTTTATTTGGCTCTACTTTAAAACCTTGAGTAGGCTCCATCATTTGAGGAATAGGAGCAGAGTCAAAAAGCATAGCATGGGATTGTTCTCTAACTTGCTCCTTAGTTTGTGGAAGGCTAGCTTGAGGAAGACTAGTTTGCTCATAAAGCATGGATTGTCTTTAATGTCTATGGGCTACAACCTCTACTACTTTACGCACTTTTTGCCAATTGTCAGTAAGACCATATTATCCAGCTCTTTTAATCGCTGTTCAACTTCCCTACGAGTTTCAGGATGAAGAAGCTTAAGAAAATTGATCACAAGATCAGTTTCCAAAGTTATCTTATCCTCATTAGGAAGTTGTTCATAGCATCTAATATACTCATTTTGTAAGTGAGTAATAGAGCTACTAGGCTTTGGAGAATTGACCCAATCCATCCCAATTATGTTGGCTATAATCTTCAAGATAGAATTCTTTGAGCATATCCTTTCTAAAATCACTCCAAGGAAGAGTATCATATTGAGTGACACGGTTCACGATAGAGCTATCAACAATTCATTCAAAGAATGATATCAAAAGATCTTCGAGAAGACCAAAAATCATAGCTTGCTCTTCAAACGAATCTAAGTAGCTTGTAATGTTGATGCCATTGAATTTTCCCTCTCTTGCAACATAGAAGAGACTATTCTTTGGCCTTGTCTCTCAACAATAAGGGATTTGAATCCATCTTATGTAAATAATCAAGTGATGCACGATGTTCTAGATCTCTCACAATATCCGTCCTCCATCTTATGTGAATAATCAAGTGATGCACGATGTTCTAGATCTCTCACAAATGCATTTACTTCACGACGAAGATGTGCACGATATTGTGAGAAATCCAGTGCAACAATCAAGAATGATGATGATGATGATATGATGATATGATGATATGATGAGGATGAAAAATATGAGACAAAAAATATGGATCAAAACCTCCCAAAAAGATCAAAAGCAAATGCCACAAAGTGTTTCACGTCAGGTTCAAATGTGGAGGTGATCGCAATCTGGGTGGATCGGGTCCGGTCGTGGCACATGCAGAGTGTATGAAGCTAGTGAGTGTTGGAAGGTTTATGTAATAAAAATGTGAAGGTGAAGATGAAGTTGGGTATCGGGGGAAGACATGTCATGATTTGATTAGAGAAAGGGGAACATATGAACACAAGATAATCGCATGAACATGAATGATGAGGACAAAAGAAACCATTCACATGAATCAATTAAAAAGGAAGAATGGTCCAAAAATATGGAGCTTCTTAAACACTTTCCAAATTTAATTCACATTCATAGGTTCTTTTGAATGGAATGAATGCATGATGAGAAAAAAAAACTAAAACCACACACATGAATCAGTCTCGAATGGAAGAATGGTCCAAGAATGGAGCGTCTTATACACTTTTGAAACTAAAACATATGCATGGGTGTTTGTGGGTGGTATGAATTCACGTGGGTCATGATTTATGAATGAAAAGAAAATTATTCTCTCTACCTTAATGGATCATCCTCACTGGATCAAGGCAATACTACGGAGCCTTCTCACACATAGAAAGAGATAGAAGGTGACATGTAAAAACATAGAAGAGATAAAGAGATAAGAGACATGAGACATGAATTAGAAGATCTTGTTATGATAAAAATATACATGAATGTTGTGAAACGTCAAGCTAAGAGTTCTAATGGTCAAAGGTGGTCCTCAAAACCCTCTCACCATGATAGTTCAACCGAATGTCACACGTAAGAGGATAGGATCCACTTCATTGACCCTATGCCTTTTTAGGATCGTAATATGTTTCTAAAGAATTCTAAGACACATAAAACCAGCTCTAACTCACTCACACACTCCACTGAGGGTGAGCAAAGAAAGAGAAACTCGGTTTATGAGCCTATCCTAGAGAGGAAGTCTAAAAATTGAATCTATGAACTATGCTCTTACTAGCCCACCTTGGATCCTCACACGCTCAATTGAGGGTGATCGTCTCAAGGAAACCATGTGCTAGCAAGGGTCCTATGGATGCTTAACAATGACGCTCTAGGAGTTTGGAGGGGGGTCTATATAGTTTTTTGAATGAATTTGGGCCCTTGGATCTAGAGAAATAAACTCTCAACCCTAAGATCAGCTTCTTTTGATTACAACCATTGGATTTATCAAATGGATGGTTAGGATTGGTTCTTTATATGATATCTAGGGCAAAGAGGAGGATAAAAGGTGCCTTCATTCTCCACCATTGGATCTAGGGCTAATCTGGACTGTTGAATCAATGTTGACATCAATACGGATAAGACAAGCCACTATTTTTGGAGAAATTTTGCATTATTGATCTTTGATCATCAAAAAAGGCCATCTTGATCATACAACATGGTTCAATCATTGTTTGCCATGTGGCATCCCTTCAAGCCTTCAATTTTCTTATTCGAGGAAACTGCGATGACCTTTAAAACTAGATTTTGTGCTCTTTGACCCTTCAAATATCCTTTGATGAAGATAAAAATTTATAGTGCTATGTTTTGAAGGGCCTCCTTTAGGAATATGCAGAAAAAATGCCCATCTGGATCTCCCTTGTAGAAGTATGACTACATTTGGAAGTTTGCAAGGTGGCATTAAGGTGTCTAAGAAGCTCTGATAGCCTTCAAAAATATGTATCCACATATGATCTTTATACATGCCAAACCATATGGCTAACAAAAATTCCTATACAAGATTTTGTAGGGTCTAAGTGGAAAAATTACATTTTTTACAAAATGCACATGGCATATCAATGTGCTAGAAAATCCAGTTACATGTGAAATTTGGGCTATAGACTACCTTTGATAGGCTTTACAAGTGTATGAATTTTCATGTGATTTGGAGATATTGAAATTTTTGCCCTAATTTCTAAAATTTGACCAACTTTGACCGCTACCCTGCGCATGTGAGGTAAGACATAGAGTAGCGATGTTGGAAGGTAGAAAAATCACCATTTTTTATTCAGTTTCTGAGTTTTTCTCCACTTTCATCTTCATCATCATCACCATCTTCTCCCACCTTCATCTTCTCAGTTCTTTCCCTTTTTTGGTGTACATTTACCTCGAAGCTTGGAGGGAGTGTTGAACTGAATCACTGAAGAAAAACTCTTGAAACACATTCAAAATACCAAAAATCCGAGCGACCATTCTTGCGGTGTGACACCACCTGTACCAAGTATCGCGTGTGAAATATTGCACATTCGAGTAACAAGGAGGACATAAGGTACACATATTTGCAAAAATTTTGAATTTGGACACAAAACTATCCAAGTGTTGTGACCGGCTGACTTCAAGTATCGTGATACTTGAATTCTCGTGTGTCGCGATATTTGGTAGATATCATGTATCGCGGATATCTTTCACTCCCCAAGTGTCGCGATATCCAGGTGTCGCTGACGGCCAAGTGTTATGATAACTAGGTGTCACTGATGGCCAAGTGTCGCGATATCTAGGTGTCCTTGACAACCAAGCGTCGTGATATCTAGGCATTGTGTGTCGTGATTGCCCAAGTATCGTGTGTCGATTCCATCAAGTGTTGTGTGTCGTTTCCATCAGGTGTCGTGTGTCGTGACCACCAAGGGTCGCGACACCCAAGTGTCGTGTTCACAGCCAAATGTTGTGATATTTAAGTGTCGCTAAGGACCAAGTGTCGCAACACCCAAGTGTCATGTTCAAAGCCAAGTGTCTCGATATCTAAGTGACACAATATCCAGGTGTCGCTAATGGCCAAGTGTCCCGATATCCAGGTGTAGTGTGTCATGATTGCTCAGGTATCATGTATCAGCAATCATCCAAGTATCAAGTGTCACCAACTTTAAGTATCGTGGAATTCCTAGTATCATGTATCCCTTACTTCAGATATCGTGTATCGTGATAAAGCTACAAAGATGGTGATCTCCACTAGTGCTCTTCTAATATGGAGCTTGGATGGAGATCAAGATAGAATCTAGATAAAGGCCTCACTAGTGCACCTGCATGCTATGTAAAGCTTCACATAAGCCATGTTTATATAGCTTTTATAATGGGATTTGGTATGGACAAACATATTCGAGAGAGAAAAAAAAGTCAACATAAAATAATTGCCATCAATTTTTCCCTAACAAAAATTCCTAGCATCTCGGCCCTATGATACCCAACCAGAGATGATCCTTCCTCATAGAGAATACCATAATAAATGGTTTGTTTCACATAGCTGAGTATTTGCATGCTTTCCTTGCAATGATTTTGATGGGCTTGTTTGAGAACTTTCTTTCTACTCCAACAACATAGAAGATACCTCATCTACTATTGCACAAGTAGATGAGACTTCCACCTAGTTTCTTGTATCTAAAAATATCCACTAGAGGTAAAGTATTATAAAAAAGATAATTTTTTATTGACCTTCATAGATGTAGAAATATCCTTGCAATCCTCCATGTTGAATGTAAAAAAAAATCCTACCTTGTATACTTGTATTGGAAGATGAAAATATTCCCTCATTCCTACCACACTTCAAGACCTAAGCAATAATGCATTAAGCCTAACCATTTCAAATTCTAACTCATGTGGACTTTTGTTTGTTGAAGAAGAGCATCATCATTTCCTATAATCACAAGGTCATCTAAGTAGATTACAATCACAATTGTATGGAGCATGAAGTGCCTCTTGCACATTTGTTGGTTGCTTTTCTCATTCTTGAATGAGCTGAAACATCAAGGCTATGTCTACAATATATATGGGTGCTTTCCCATCTCTCGTCCTTATTCCATGCTAGAAAAGAATGGGTACTAACAAAGGGGACGACATGTGTATTAATTTTGGCATGCCAAGTATAGAAGACACGGGTACTTGGAGTAGAAATCATGTCATAGATTAGATCATAATTGCCATTCATACATTCCAGGGATCGGATGTGAGGTGTTCTGACATTCTTGAATTAAATAGGATCTCCATCATGTCAAAAATATCTAACAGGATTTGAGTAGCTACATCTGGCATGGGCTTTAGAAAAGGTATCCAATGGCGTATCATGTTCCATCATGTAAGATATAGAGGGAGGTCCCTGCAGAGGTGCTAAGTAATGGTAGTTTTCCCATTCAACATAGCATGCATTGTTTTGTACTTTGATGGCAAATGCCTTCCATGTCTTGTGCCAAAGGACAGGTCCATAACATGGATTGTAAATAATATGTAGTGGCACATTGCTCCATGTTCGTAGCATCTCTTAATATGTTTCTAATATATTCTTCTACCAATTTGGTTGGAAAATGGTGCCTTTGCATGCGGTAGCAAGCAAGTCCTCTAGCTGAAGTTGTGTGGAAAATAATGGTGTTTTCAATATGAACCTCTTAATCTCAGCATTGTGGTCTACCATAATAACAAAATATGATTGATATTATATTTCCCAATAGATGATGAGTCCTCGATGAGTGAGGCTCTAGAAATATTTTGATTTGAGCACAATGTCTTCCATAGTATGCATAGCATGGATCTGAATTGCTATGCGATCTTTTGGTGTATGCCTTATGTCTTCGACTTGGTTTAGCGATGGTTGCCTTGGGGTTTCAAAAGTGCCCTCTCCTTTTGTTGCATGAAAACGTGTCCAAATATGACTAAAGAAAATTTCAAGATAGAGACAAAAAGCAAGGACATACCATGCAAGACAAACGATAACATGACACCTTGACTTTAATGTTGTTGAGACAGAGAAGGATTGGACCCTTCTATGAAGAATGACAATCCTCGAGAGTGGTGACATGGCCAATTCAGCAAAATTCGTCACCATCTTTCGTATCTATGGGTGCTTGAATGGCTCACCATCATTAATAGAACTAGTTATTATAAAGCCATATGGGATGTCTCCTTTAAAAAGGGAATGATGTTTCCTAGGTACTATTGTACATATGTTATTTACATCATCACAATACATATTGTAATACAATGGCCTTAACAGTTCTATGGCGTTTGAAAAACACTTTAGACCCGAGGACTCATCCTCCAACTCCATCTCCTTTGCCTTTATTCTAGACTTCTCATGCCTTTCCCTTTGGATATGAGCAAGGAAGGCAGAAAGACACTCTTCATTTGGCTCACCACTCTTCTTTCGAGGTTTCTACAAACAAAGGATGAGTGTCAACTGAAAGATTGTTTTCAAAGTGTAATACACATCAATGGTTCTGATGCTTAGCATTAAATGGATAAAATCTTTGCTAGGAGACTTAAACGAATAAATAGTTAAAGCTCAACTGACATCTAACTTGCTTCAAGTTGATGCTTGGCATTGACTACTTATGGGAAGCTCTACTTGGAGTAAAGTCTATGCTAAAATCTTATGCTTGGCATCGGAATCTTACTGAAGTTTGATGGCTTGCATCGAATTTTGATTGAATGTAGATGGTTAACATAACAATTCTACCCACATTCGATGCTATACATTGACTTCTAGCATGTCTGCTCCTATAATTTGATGCCCCGCATCGAATAGCACCAATTACTCAACAAACTCAATCATACTAAATTCTAATGAGCAAGAGAACTCACCCAATCATGGAACAATATAAAGTATTCTGACAATGCTTTGTATGAGGAGGTGGTCAGGTACTCTGCCTGGACTTCACTTCATGTGAAGCACCCAAACCTCCTCATCATTACCTCCTGAATCTTCATATAAACCTTGTGACTGCATTCTGAAGTCTAATGCAACATGATAAGTTACTGAAGCAGAAAGTAAAACCTATCAATGACAAGACTCTACTTACTTATTTAGCTCCATGAACACCTCCTCAAGGCTTAGGTCTTTGGAAATGACCCTTGATAATGTTGAAATTATCAAGTGTCATACTTTATGCCTTTCAAAGCTCTCCAAGGTGTTAGCTTCATATCCTCAAAAACCTCTTCTATGGAGAGATGATTTTTTTCCCTTTCCCTTTACATCCACCTAAGGATCTATTTTTGCCTTTTTTTGTTTCTTGTCTTTCAGCTCTTTGTTCTCCCACATTGTGAATATTTTATCCTGGAGATCCAAAATTTCCCCTCTCCTGAAGGTGAGTTGGAACCATGGGTCAAATTTACGAAATGCATTTGACTTCACATTGCCATCCACTACAATCGCATCCTCTATGAGGCACTACTTTCTCAAATTTGAGTGGATCCTTTCCCCCATCTGCCCTTAGGGCATCAACATACTCATTGTGGAAAAATCGGGTACGTTAAATGGATGAAATTTTTGCATGTAATCATTGTCATTGTTGTGGTCCCAAGCTAAGAGTTTGGCCTCCTCTATAGTCAAACCAAGATGATTCTACACTCTGCATACTTGAAGAAGTATGTATTTCTACTTGGAAGGTGGGGAATTAATTCTTCATCGATTCCATATTACCTTATGGAAGAGAAACATGTTCATCCCACATCAGTTTTTGTGGGCTTTTGTCCGTCATTCTTCGTTTCACACACATAATTACATGAAAACGTTTATTTTTCATGGTGCTCATGCATTCGATTTCTCTCTTTTAAGTGAGTCCCCTCAAGTAGAGATGATCCTTCCTCGTAGAGAATAACATAATAAATGGTTCCTTTCACATAGCTGAGTATTTAGATGCTTTCCTTGCAAGGATTTTGATGGGCTTGTTTGAGAACTTGCTTTCTACTCCAACAACATAGAAGATATCTCATCTACTATTGCACAAGTAGACGAGACTTCCACCTAGTTTCCTGTATCTAAAAATATCCACTAGAGGTAACGGATTATAAAAAAGATAATTTTTTATTGACCTTCATAGATGTAGAAATATCCTTGCAATCCTCCATGTTGAATGTAAAAAAGAATTCTACCTTGTACACTTGTGTTGGAAGATGAAAATATTCCCTCATTCCTACCACACCTCAAGACCTAAGCAATAATGCATTAAGCCTAACCATTTCAAATTCTAAATCATGTGGACTTTTGTTTGTTGAAGAAGAGCATTATCATTTCCTATAATCACAAGGTCATCTATAGGTATGAAGCACAATCAATCAACAAAGGCAAAGCAACATTGGTGGAGTTGGATGAAGAAGGTAATGAAGTTGAAGATGATGAAGGACACATGATGGAGAAAGAAGCCACGTTAAAGAAAGAGATCAAGTTCCCAAGGCAAAGGAGGTTTATTCCTCCAAAAGGTGAAGAAAGGAAGTCTTCTAGAGTTAAGTATCCAACTCAAAGGTTTACTTATGATTCATACATGGCAACACATTATGCATATATGAACAAAGTAGTAGAAGATCATGAGCCCGATTGCTATGAAGATGCAAGCAGGTACACCGAATGGAAAGAGGCAATGCAAGAAGAGATCGACGCACTTGAGGAAAATCAAACATGGACTCTAGTGCCCAAGAAGGAGAACATGAAGGTAATAGGTAATAAGTGGGTGTATAAAGTAAAGAGGAATTTAGATGGATCTATTTCTAGGTTCAAAGCAAGATTGGTGGCCAAGGGTTTTGCACAAACCTATGGAGTGGACTTTGAAGAGACATTCAGCCCCGTGGAAAAGATGAGCACCATTAGGACACTCATTGCAATGGCTGCTAGCGAAGGATGGAAGCTTTTCCAATTGGATATCAAGAATGCCTTTCTCAATGGAGACTTGGAAGAAGAGGTATACATGGAGCAACCACTAGGTTTTGTTCATAAAGAGTTTCCACATCATGCTTGTAGGTTGAAGAAGGCACTTTATGGCCTAAAGCAAGCTCCAAGGGCTTGGAACCAAACACTGGTGGACTATTTGATCAAATGTGGTTACAATCAATGCAAGGCGGATCCATCTCTCTTCATCAAACAAAGAGGAGAACTTGTAGTCTACATGTGTGTGTATGTAGATGATCTTATCATTACAGGTAATGATACAAAGGGCATTGAGGAGATCAAGGCAAAGCTTGGAAAGGAGTTTAGGATATCTGATCTTGGATATCTTAGGTATTTTCTTGGCATTGAAGTTGTATACAAAGAAGAAGGTATTATGCTCATACAAAGGAAGTATATTCTAGACCTACTTGAGAGGTTTGGGATGCTACATTGCAAGCCTATTTCAAATCCCATGGAAGTTAATGTAAAGCTAAGCTCCATTGATGGAGAGCCATTAGAGGATGTAACTTTTTATCGCTCTATTGTAGGCTCTTTCAATTATGCTACAATAACTAGGCCTGACATAGCATATGGAGTTGGAGTGTTATCACAATTTATGCATAGTCCAAGGACTACACACTTGCAAGCTACAAGAAGAATGTTACGATATCTCAAGGCCACTATAAATGAAGGATTGTTCTATTCATTTGATGATGATATGCAGGTCAAAGCTTATTCTAATGCAGATTGGGCCGGTTCCAAGGAGGATAGAAGAAGTACAAGTGGTTACCTAGTCATGCTAGGTAGCAAGATCATCTCATGGATTTCAAAGAAGCAACCCACGGTGGCATTATCCTCCACCGAGGCTGAGTATAGAGCTTTGGATCAAGTCACATGTGAGCTAATGTGGATTAAGAAGTTATTTATGGAGCTTAATTTGCAGGTTGACATATATCCAATTTTTTGTGACAATATGAGTAGCATTCATCTAGCATCGAATCCTGTCTATCATGCTAGAACCAAGCATATTGAAGTGCATTATCACTTCATAAGGGAAAAGGTGATATCCAAGGAAGTTTCAGTACATCATATTGGTACCAAAGACCAAGTTGCCGACATGTTTACAAAGGCTTTAGATGGAATGAAGATTTCAAAATTCAAGCAAAGCATCAACATGAAGGAGCTTGGATGAGGATGAAGAACTGAAGCTTGAGGGGGAGTGTTAAAAGTAAAGCTTCAAGCTACAAATTCGTGGGGTATCTTTTATGGACATGTGGATCAATCAAAGGAAGCAAAACGACACGAGATTCCATCAAGAAAAGTCACTCAACCACTCCCCAATTCATCTCAACTAAATCCTCCAAGTTAGGAGGCTGATTTGGGAAGGTAGTTCCTAGATTTTAGGGGCACACTTCTCACTATAAAAGGAGCATGTATCTCGACTTCTTTTAGGGCCATCTCTTGGAGTTTTAGCTCATGTAAAGTGAGCACTAAGTGCTGGAGTTGTGATAAGCAAGCCCCTTGCTTGCTTGTTTCTTTTCTTTTAGTAGGCATATCTATGTGTGTGCGTAGACAGTGTTGCAACTCTCTACCCCTGAGTTGTTAGCATTGGTTCTCCATCATATTGTATCCATTTGATGTAATTCTTGTCTCATTGGATAGCTAGTAGAGTCTATTGTATGCTCACAAATTCTCTGGAGTATTCTCGGAGTAATTTGGGAGCAACATTCATTTTAGTGAAGTTGTGTGATTGATATCTCTCTCTGTGTGTAGGCTCTGTTGAAAATATTTTTCTCTCTGTTGTAAGGGCTGGTTCTCCTTCACTATTTATCCATTTGCTATGATTTTGGTGTCATTGGGTAGCTATTAGAGTGTTCTAAAATGGACCCAAGTTTGAGATTCATTCTCTATATAACCTCTGAGAAAAGCTTGCTGGAGTGAAGTGAGGTCTGTGCTTGACTAGCAGTTGTGAGCATTCAACTAGCTCATGTTGTAGACATTGTTTCTCTTTGTGTAAGCATCTATTTGAAGTAAAATTTGTCTTGTTGGAAAGCTCTTGGTGTCTACTACAGGTCTACAAAATCGTAGTGGAGTTCCCTACATAAGATCTGAGTAAGAGCACTTTTGGTGTGCAGAGGTCAAAGAAGGATACTTGTGGAGGTCATTTGCACTTCATCGTTGCTTAGGGGTTGAGATACTTCCCCCATCACTTCTTTCATGGACATGTTAGGGTTTGAACTTTCTACTTATTTCAGACTTGCTTCTAAGGGATTGGGGCTGGAATCATTATCTACGTGCTCTTCTTTGAGTTCTTCCGCACTTTTGATGGCTTCCGATTTCTGTGAGGACTTCTCCCCTAATAGAATAAAACTTTCATTGTGTCCTATCTTAGCTGAAACGTATACTTGCGCTAGGTGGATGCTTACTTCGCTCTCAATGATCCAATCTTGCCCTAGGATCAAGTTTTCTATTAAGTCTTCATCTTTTCACACTAGGACTCGTTGATCCATGGATGAGTTTCCTAGGTGGAGGGATACAGTAAACAATTGAGTCCTACTCGTGAGTCTATCAAGGCATCTATCAACCAGTACTCCGTTGTTCCAATTCCTAGGTTTAAATAAGGCTGGGACATGTGAACATTAGCAGTGTCCGACTTATGAACCTGGTAATTAGCCATGGGGATAGGCTCTTCTCCTTGGAGATACCGTTCATCTCTTTGTTTAATCCATTCTTTTCGTTTCTTAATACGTTCTAAGGCTTCTTGCCGAGCCTCGTCTCTAGTCCGCTCTGATGGAGAGTGTTAATCTCCAAAAGAACAAGTTAACCTTGAATTTAGATCACCTCTATATCAAGATTAACCTTAGACTCCACCTATTTTATAGATCATTCACCAAATTATCAAAAACTGATTATTCTGAAAAATTCAACTTCTCAGAAAAGTCTGCTGCAGATTAATCACTCATTGACTAATCAATCCTGTAAAGTTTTTGATAAAACTTTGTACAACACTTCGCCTTGAGATTGCGCAACTTTGCCAAGTTAAATTTCTCAAAATGATTGAGTACACACTGAGAAATGTGTGAAACACTTTACCTATGTCTGAAACAGCTTCTATGCAATGGCGACTTTGACACCTGCAACTTCTTAACTCTGGTTCTCCCAAAGTAAATCCCGTTTGATCAAGATCTTCTAGCCATAGATGGCTTACCTTCCAACTTAGATTTTAAGTCCTCACTTGTGTAAAACTTTACACTGTGGACTGAGCAATGACCATTTCTCTGAAAATGAAATCTACGCCAGTTTTCACGACTCTTAGAACATTCTCACATATGAATGTTCCTAAACAAAATTCTCTCAGCCTGATTGCGATTAACCTCTCAAATTCTAGCCATAGATAGATTAGCTATGGACTTAGATATGTGCAAAAGGATTTCTCAAAAGATTAGACACAGAAGGAGCAGACAGCAAAATGTCGGGCGCAAGATTTTTCGATTTCTCAGAAAAATTACATCTAAGTGAGGATGAACAAATCACTCACTCTTCATGTGTCTAATGACACTTCTTACAACTGATTTCTCTCTACCTATTCTCTATTCTTCTTCTGCTCTATTTGCCCCGACATTTCCAACATATTTATAGAGGAATATATACAAGTGTATGACTAAAACAAAAGTATAAGTCAGCTAATGTACATATGTGTACACATCTTTGGATTTCTGAATATGTCCTTCCTTCAACCTTCTGAATTTATTCTTCTCTTGACTCCTTGACTTCATTTCTTCTTAATCCTTCAATTTATGATTGTCATGCACCAACAGCTCCCCCTCAATCATTAATTGAGGTTCTTCTCTATCTTCTTGATCCCTGCCATATCCTTGAATCTTTGTAGCTTTGGTCCATCTAGACTTTTTGTCATCATATCTGCAAGTTGATCTTTTGTAGGAGTGTGTATGACTTCAATCTCCTTCTCAATGACCTTCTCTCTTAGAAAATGATACTGTATTTCAATATGCTTAGTTCTAGCATGAAACACAGGGTTAGCTGCCAAATATAGAGAACTCATATTATCTCCACAAACAATAGGAGTACTTTGAATTACATCAAACACCTTCATGAGTGTCTTTAGCCATATTACCTCCTTTGCAGCTTCCACCATACCTTTATATTCTGCTTCTGTAGATGATAATGCAACTGTATGTTGCTTCTTAGAACACCATGAAATCAATTTGTCTCCTACATAGCACAAGTATCCATGTGTTGATCTTCTATCATCCACATTACCTGCCCAATCTGCATCACTATATATCTTCACTCTTGTATCAGAAGTAAATCCATAGTATAACCCTTCTCTGAGTGTACCCTTGATGTACCTAAGTACTCTTTGTCCTGCAATCCAATGTTCCTTTCTAGGACAATGCATAAATTGTGAAAGCACACCAACTGCATATGATAAATCAGGCCTTGTCAATGTAGCATAAATCAAGCTACCAACTAAACTTTGATAAAGTTTCATATCTCTGAACTCTTCTCCTCCAAACCTAGACAATTTATGGTTCACTTCCAAGGGTGTAGGTGCAACCCTGCAATCTTCCATTTTAAACTTGGTTAGCAAATTCTTAAGATACCTTTCTTGGGTTACATATACTCCATGTTGAGTATAAGAAATCTCCATTCCCAAGAAGAATGATAGATTCCCTAAATCACTGATTTTGAACTCTTTCTCCATCTGCTTCTTGATCATTTGTATCCCTTTATCATCTGTTCCTGTAAGTATTATGTCATCAACATAAATACACACATAAATGAATCCATCTTCACTTGCTTTGACTAGCAAGCTACTATCTGCCTTTGATGCTTGAAATCCAAGATCATTCAAGAATTTTACAAGTCTATAATTCCATGCCCTTGGGGCTTGCTTTAGTCCATACAAAGCTCTCTTGAGCTTACACACATAATTTGGACTTACTTGGTCTTTGAACCCATCTGGTTGCTCCATGTACACTTCATCTGAAATATAACCATTCAAAAAAGCATTTTTAACATCTAGTTGAGACAACTTCCAACCTTTGCAAGCAGCAATTGCTATGAGAGTTCTGATGGTTGTCATTTTTGCCACAGGACTATAAGTCTCATCATAGTCCACTCCATATGTCTGTGCATACCCTTTCACAACAAGTCTAGCTTTGTATCTAGACACACTTCCATCTGCAAATCTTTTGGTTTTATAAACCCACTTACATCCAATAATTTTCTGGCTATTAGGTTTAGGAACCAAATCCCAAGTCTGATTCTCTATCAAAGCATCATACTCCTCTTGCATGGCTTCTTCCCAATTTCTCTTGCCTTTGGCTTCATCATATGTAGATGGATCTTCATCTGCTTTTACCAAATAAGCATAATCTTTAGTAGTCAAGAATGAGGTGTCATAGCTATACCTTGTAGGTTGCCATTTGTGCCTAGTTGACCTCCTAACTTCTGCACTTCTTGAAGTCTCTGGTTCATCACATTCTGGATCAAACCTTGGGCTTTCTTCAACTTCAACCTGTACTTCATTGTTCTCACTTTCATCAAGTAATTGAATCTTTGCTTTACCTTTTCTTTGATTCACTACTTCTTCATCATCTGCATGTATATTATATTTACCTGCATACCAAGTACTTTGCTCATCAAATGTAACATCCTTAGACACAATGAATTGCTTTGTGGATGGACTCCACAACCTGTATCCCATTTGTTTATCATCATAACCAATGAATACATACTTTTCTGCCTTAGGCTCCAACTTATGTCTCAATTGAGATGGGACATATGCATATGCCAAACATCCAAATATTCTGCAATGATCCAAGGTAGGTTTCTTACCCCACCAAGCTTCATATGGTGTCATACCCTGCAAAGCTTTACAAGGCAATCTATTGACCAATTAAGTAGCTGTATTAACAGCCTCTGCCCACAAATAATTTGGGCAATTCTTCTCTTTCATCATGGACCTTGCAAACTCAACAAGAGTCCTATTTCTTCTTTCTGCTACCCCATTTTGTTGAGGGGAGTATCTGCAAGTAACTTCTCTCTTTATACCTGCATTCCACAAGTAATCATTGAATTCATTTGAAAAATACTCTCCCCCTCCATCTGACCTTAGTCTCTTCAATCTTTGACCTGTAATCTTTTCTGCATAAACATGATAGTGTTTAAATGTATTAAACACTTCTGACTTTTCCTTAATCACATAAATTGTGATCCATCTGGTAGCATCATCAACATAAATGACATAATATCTTGAACCATTTATACTAAAGTCCTTTGAAGGACCCCACACATCTGTATGCACCAATTCAAGTCTTTCTGAATACATAAACCCATGCTTGGAATAGGATTGCTTGTGAGCCTTACCTAATTGACATGCCTCACATCTGTATGTCATGTGTTGACCTGCAATGTTAGGCAACCCAAGCACTGAATCATTATTGATCATATCTTTGATACCTCTTTCATTAAAGTGTCCAAGTCTTTTGTGCCAAAGATCCAATTCTGACACCTTTTGCTCTCCATATGTGAACATAGCATGTCCAACATTTCCTTGTACCTTCAATGTGAAGAGCCTTCCTTCTTTCTTTCCTGTAACAACCTGTTTATACCCTTGACTAGGGTCTTCAACATAGACTCCATCATTTGTAAACCTTACCTCAAATCCTTTTTCCACAATTTGACCTACACTGATCAAATTCTTTGGAATTGTGGGAACATAAAGAACCTTACTCAGAAGAGTGCTCCCATCCTTAGCTTTGACTGAACCAATTGACTTTACCTTATGCTTTGTATTATCACCTGTCTGAACTGTATGATTAATTGCATTATGATCTAGGTCAGTCATCAAAGCAATATTTCCACTCAAATGATTACTACATCCTGAATCAATATAGAATACTCTCATATCCTCATGTGATGTTTCACATGTATTCATAATGAGAGTCGAATCCTCCTTCTGATCTGATGCATAGTTGTAATAGGTGTTATTGTAGGATTGGTTTTGGAAACTTCTTCCTCCACCTCTTCCAAAAGAGTTCCTACCACCTCTACTTCTGAAATTTCCTCTCTGAAATCTACCACCTCTTGCTCTTTGATTAAAGTTTTGATAATTTCCATTGTTCTGATTATTATGCCAACAATCATGAGAGAGATGATTGGTCTTACCACATATCCAACAAGCTCTTGTGTTGTCCTTGTTGTTTTTGCCTCTTCCTCTACTTCTGCCATTCCCTTTGCCTCTCATGAAATTTGCTTGGTTTGAAGTACCTTCTTCATCACCTGATTGTTGCTTTCCTTTGTTAGCTTTCTTCTTATCTTTAGAATACATTGCATGACCTGCACTCTTATCAACATCTCCTTTGACATCATTCTCAAAAGTTAGCATATGACCTAACAATTGATTCAAATCAGGAGTAAAGTGATCTAGTGAAAGTTCTGTGGATAAAATGAAAGGCTTCCACTTCTCATCTCCTCTTAGCCCTGTGAGTATTTGTCTTACCAATTTGTCTTCTTCAATATCTTCATCCACTGCTCCTAGAGAATCTGCAATGTCCTTCATCTTTGTCACATAATCAGAAATTGATTGTGAGGCCTTCTTCTTAAAGGTAGTAAATTCTGCCCATAATGAAGCCTTCCTTGATTTGGTTGTGTTTTGGAAATGCTCCTCCAAAGCATTCCAAATGTCACATGCACTTTCAAGTCCTCTAATGTGAGGAAGTAGGTAGTCATTAACTGCCATGTAAATTATGCTCCTTGCTTGAGCATCCTTCTTCATCCAATTCTTCAAGTCTGCAAGCTCCTCTCTAGTTGGAACACTAGGATCTCTGAATTCTGGCTTTTCTTCATCTCCTGTGATGTATCCTATCAGATCTTTGCTCATAAGATGAGCTTCCATCCTCATAGACCAAGCTGGATAGTTCTCTCTATCCAACTTTTCAATTTGGAGACTATCTCCCATCCTTGCTTCACCTGTAGTCTCAAAACTTTAACCTTTACAGGAAATAAATGTACCTCGACTTTGAATCTCGATTCTTCTGATCCTTTGGTAGCTTGAATGAGTCTACCTTCAAGTTTTCTTCAACCTTTATCCTTCTGCACCTTCAAGATGTAAAGATTTGTGTTTCTGCAGTAGTCGGAGTCTTCTTCACTTCAATTTTGACACAACCTGCTCTGATACCACTGATGGAGAGTGTTAATCTCCAAAAGAACAAGTTAACCTTGAATTTAGATCACCTCTATATCAAGATTAACCTTAGACTCCACCTATTTTATAGATCATTCGCCAAATTATCAAAAACTGATTATTCTGAAAAATTCAACTTCTCAGAAAAGTCTGCTGCAGATTAATCACTCATTGACTAATCAATCCTGTAAAGTTTTTTATAAAACTTTGTACAACACTTCGCCTTGAGATTGCACAACTTTGCCAAGTTAAATTTCTCAAAATGATTGAGTACACACTGAGAAATGTGTGAAACACTTTACCTATGTCTGAAACAGCTTCTATGCAATGGCGACTTTGACACCTGCAACTTCTTAACTCTGGTTCTCCCAAAGTAAATCCCGTTTGATCAAGATCTTCTAGCCATAGATGGCTTACCTTCCAACTTAGATTTTAAGTCCTCACTTGTGTAAAACTTTACACTGTGGACTGAGCAATGACCATTTCTCTGAAAATGAAATCTACGCCAGTTTTCACGACTCTTAGAACATTCTCACATATGAATGTTCCTAAACAAAATTCTCTCAGCCTGATTGCGATTAACCTCTCAAATTCTAGCCATAGATAGATTAGCTATGGACTTAGATATGTGCAAAAGGATTTCTCAAAAGATTAGACACAGAAGGAGCAGACAGCAAAATGTCGGGCGCAAGATTTTTCGATTTCTCAGAAAAATTACATCTAAGTGAGGATGAACAAATCACTCACTCTTCATGTGTCTAATGACACTTCTTACAACTGATTTCTCTCTACCTATTCTCTATTCTTCTTCTGCTCTATTTGCCCCGACATTTCCAACATATTTATAGATGAATATATACAAGTGTATGACTAAAACAAAAGTATAAGTCAGCTAATGTACATATGTGTACACATCTTTGGATTTCTGAATATGTCCTTCCTTCAACCTTCTGAATTTATTCTTCTCTTGACTCCTTGACTTCATTTCTTCTTAATCCTTCAATTTATGATTGTCATGCACCAACACGCTCTTCTTCTCTCTTCCTATTTTGTGCACCTATGAGACGTGCTAACATTTGATCCATTAATGGCTCCATGAACCTTTTCACTCTACATCCACTTATGTTGTTAGGAAGAATGTCTCCATCCAGAGTCGCTAGATTTACTGCTCCACTCGTAGAGATCCTATTAATGATCAGAGGTCCATATCCGCATTTTTGTAATTTCTTTGCATGTTGCTTCAAGGTGTAGACCAGGACCAAGTCTCCTTCTTTTAGTCCCTTGTCTTTTATATGTGCATCATAATATGCCTTTTGCCTTCTCTTGGCCGCATAGATTCCTGTGATAGCCTACAACCAAGTTTCATGCAGCTTCTCGATTTGGTCTAGCTGTTGGGATAATTCATGCCCGGTCCATTCATGTTGCTAGGCTACTCTCAAAGTGGGTATCAAAAAATAAATTGGTAGAATTGTGTTCTGACCGTATGCTAGATTGAATGAGGTAGTTCCAATGGCAGTTTTGTATGCGACTTGGAAGGCCCAAATTGCATGATGCAATTGTTTGTCCCAGTCAGACCCTCCATTATTGACAATCTTTGTCAATACTATGCATAACACCTTATTGGAACTTTCCGCTTGACCATTGGCTTGGGGGTGGTATGGGGCTGATTTTCTATGGATCACTAAAAAACTCATTCATTAGAGACTCTATTACTTCATTAATGAAGTGTTTTCCTCGATCACTCACAATCTCAATTGGTAATCCAAAACGAGTGAATATATGCTCAAAAAGAAACTTAACAATGGTTTAGGCATCGTTTTTTTTCTAGTAGCCTTTGCCTCTACCCATTTTGTCAAATAATCGGTGGCTACTATGATATATTTGGCATGTGACCCTTTGGCCGGTGGGTTAATGGGTCCTATGAAATCTATACCCATTTGGAAAATGCGCTAGCACAGACCATAGGTCTTAATGGCATGTCATCTCTCCGAATTGGGAATTTAGCCCTTTGGCATGTCTCGCAGGTTCGTACATAGGTCTCCACATCCATATGTAGAGTTGGCCACCATAAGCCCGGAAAGAGGATCATTTTTACGGTTCTCTTGACTGAGAAATGACCTCTTGCCGCACCTACGTGTGCCATCTCTAATACGGGTAAATATTCTCCTTCATGCACACATAGTCCTAATTGGTTGTCTTTTCCTTTCCTAAACAAGTGTCTTCCCGTGAGTACATAATCCTTGCTCATTTCCTCTAGGGATCGTTTTCTTGCCAAGCTAACTCCTTCCTCATGTTCTCTTGTCTTTAGGAATTTTACCAATGTTTTGCTCCAACTGGGTGCTATTGTTGAGAAAGGTATGGATGTATGATCCTCAGGGATAGTCTCTTGGCATTTTGCACAGTTACTCACATAGTCATGGACATCCTTAGGCATGTCCGGCCAGTATACTCCTAATCGTTTTAATTCCCTAATAGTTCCATGAGTTCCTTTGTGTGCCCTCCATTTGTTTGCATAAGCTTGTTCAATCAGCATCCTTTGCTCGTCCTCCTCAACACATCTCAGTAGTACGCCATTGGGTTCCTTATAGTACACACTTCCCGCTATAATGTGCAAATTCCTTGACTGCAGAATCTCCTTTTTACTCTCTTTATTGATTGAATGTTGTGCGCCATGAGTGAGTATCGGAATTAGTTTCTCCGCCTACTTTGGACACACTTCTAGATTGAACAAATAAGTATCTGGCAATTCTTCTCATACTCCACTTGGTGGTTCTTCGTGATTTAACCTAGAGAGGTGATCTGCTCTTACATGAGTATTTCCCTTTTTTACAATGACTTCAAAATTGAACTGCATCAATAGTAGAAACCATCTTACCAGTCTTCCTGTGTTACATGGCTTATTAACTAGGTACAATAAGGCCTAGTGGTCTATGAAGAACTTGAACTTGTTGGCTAAGAGATAGTGTCTAAATTTCTTCACTGCATAAACCATTCCTAATCCCTCTTGCTCTGTGGTTGTATAGTTTCTCTCAGCTTGATTCAATTGTCTGCTCGCATAGGCAATTGGGTGATCTAACTTTCCTTCATCTGCCGGCTGAGCTAAGATACATCCTATTGTGTAATTTGAAGCGTCCACATGGATATGAAAAGGTTTGTTCCAATTTGCTGTCTTCAGAATTGGGGCAGTGCTAAGTCGCCTTTTTAACTCATTAAATTCCTTTTCGCAATCCTCATTCCAAGTGAATTGAGTTAAGAGTCCATACAAGGGCTTGGTAATTATGGAAAACATGTGGATAAACCGATGGCAGTATCCACAATGTCTCATAAATGCTTGCACTTCTTTTGGATTTTTAGGTCTAGGAAGCTCCAAAATGACCTTAATCTTGTCTTCATCTGTGGATATTCCATTTCTAGAGACTATGTGTCCTAAGATCTTCCCTTGTCTTACCATGAAGACACACTTCTCAGGGTTCAGGCAGACTCTATATTGTCGGCATTTATTAAATATCTTCTGCAATTCAAGAATGTGTTCTTGTCTTTGATTTGACTATGTGCATAGATCATCCACATACACTTCCATGCTCTTCTTCAGGAATTCTTTGAAAACATGACACATCAATCGTTGGAAAGTAGCAGGCGTGTTAGTGAGTCCAAAAGGCATCACTCAGAAAGCATAGACTCCCCATTCAGTCACGAATGCGGTCTTATGTTGATCCTCTGTAGCTATAGCTACTTGGTTGTACCCACAGAATCCGTCTAAGAAGCTATAAACTTCTTTTCCTACTAGTCTTTCTAGTAGATGGTCAGTGATGGGTAATGGGTAGCTGTCACGTATAGTGGCTGCATTGACCTTTTTCAAGTTAATGCAAACTCTTAATTTTACGTTCTTCTTAGGCACAACTACTAATGGCGACACCCACTCGGTATGCTCTATTTCATATTTGAATCTTGCCGCTAGTAGCTTGTCTATCTCTTCTTTAATTTAGCAGCATAGACCTCATTGTATGTGTAAGGGTGTTGTTTTGAGGGTTTTGCCTCTGTCGTCATTGGTATTCTATGAGAACAAATAGAGAGTTCCACACCCTTGAGATCCTTGTATGTCCACGGGAATACATCTCGATATTCTTGGATCAATTGTATTAATTCTTCTTCCTCCTCAATTGAAACATCTTTACCTATGTATGTACATCTTTCTTCTCCCTCTTCCACTGTTACTACGATCTTTTTCATTTGTTCCTTATTGTCGTACGCTTCTCCTTCTATAGCTTCTCTCTTAGGCATTTGAATGGCTATCTTTCTCTCCTCTACTTCGTACCTTTTAAAATGCTTCGGAACCTCGAAAAGGTCAGGATTTGGTTCGATTTTACTTACACTTTCCTCTTGCTTTTGTACTATGGGGGTTGCTTCTATTGCTAACACTTTGGTCATTTCCTGTTTATTTTTAGTGCAAATGGTTTCTAGGTAGCTTTCTTCCGAATCAAATTCTGGTTCCATTTCTATACTCTCATATTCCTCTTTCCACTCCTTTTCTAAGATTTCCCCTGCTTCTACTTCTTGAAGGACAATCATGTATAAATTTACGTCATAGCCTTTGTTTGTTATTGACTTTGGAGTTGTCCTCTCCAATCATGAAGTACAAAAGAATTAACAAATCATCTTTATTTTGTCAATCCTGGGAATATTCATAAGACCACAGCCCCTTCTAGATGATAGATTCATAGAAATAAGAGATTAATGGCTGGAATTCTGAGAAAATGAAAATGAAGAGGAAATATCTAGGGTTTACCTTATCTAGAGCAAATCTTCATCATTTTCTATGATCTTTGTGTCTAATTCATGTGATTTTCTCAGCAGAATACAAATATGAAATCAGAATTGGAAAATATCACCTGTATCACAGAGACGAGACAATCGCGATTCTGTACCAGTAGACGATTTTCACATTTCTGACACTTTCTTCAATCCTTCTCCACTTATTACATCAGTAATCATCTCTCTTCATACATTTCACTCAGTATTACACAAATGAGACTCACAAATCTCCATGATTAAGCAAGAAGCAAGCACTTACATCAAAGGAAACACACACAACAAGAGAAAACACGATTTCAGCAGAAACTCTCTCTTCTCTATTGATAGCATGTACAAATGACTAACCAACCTCTCAAAAATAGAGAAAATTGACTTTTATACATTTTCAAGTGTCCTCTTTCACACTTGAATTTTGGTCCTTTCCTCTATTATTCTAAAAATATGCTATCTAAGAGTTTCCAAAAATTCTATAAAAAAATACATAAGATTCTATCCTACATAAGGAAGACTCTTCCTTATTTTTACAACATTTGCATAAATATTTTTACAAATTTTTATCATTTTGCAATATTTTTCTTTTTAAAAAAGATTCCAAAAATGCTTCTTCCAACATCCTTCCCCTCCTAAGCCTTTCGGCTCCTGACGAAAAAATCTTCCTGCTCATCTCAGCATTGATCACTTTTCTTCATTTCTTCTTTCGTTGATATACTTGTGACAGCAAATTGTGACTTTTTCTTTCTGTTATATTTAAATTGTTGACCATCTCGAACAAAGCTTTTCTCCACTGTACTGCAGCTTCAGGTCTATCTATGACATCTTTTTTCAGATACTCTGTATAGGCGGCTTCATATGCTGTGAGTCTGGACTTGGTGACGACTGATAGGTTTCCAAAAATTTCTGACTCCCTCTCAAAAAATCCATAATCAAAAGCATCCTCAAAAATCTGTAAGTAATGACTGCCCAAAAATATCACTCTGCTGTAATATGCCATTAAACAGATTCTATCAGGAGTCTCGCTCAAATCAAATAATAAAGCATCTGTGGGAGAATTGAAACCAATATAGTTTAATGTTCTGATATCTGTGTCAGTGTATTTTTCTATACAGGCCAAAATTAATCTCATTATTCTAATAAGTAGAATACAAGCAGGATCATTAACATCTTTATACATAGCTATAACTGACTCTGTAGTGTTCACCATATAACTCTTTGTAGGCCAAGTTCCTGCCTTTGGACCTGCTATCTTAGGGAAGTTCAACCATTTGGCTGGTATCTGACCTTCTTTTCTTCTCTCCCAAAAAACAGTCCACTCTCTTCTTCTGGCAACTGGGCAATAAGCTGGATTTATCTTTAAATGTAGAGGTGCCACTTTCCAAATTTTCCTACATTCCTTATTGGCATCCAACCATTTATTCCTCCATTTGGGATTTGCTCTTTCAAATAACTCCTTAGTGACATTAATATCTTCTTCATACTCAAGATATTTGTTTGAAGATAACCCCACTGTGGCCAACTGATAATTCTTTATACTTTCCAAGATCATGCAAAATGGTATCCCCAATCCGTCTGCTGCCCAATGATGCTGATCTGGATTAACGCCTTTATTCAGAGCAAAGGTAACTATTTGATCTTCATACTCATCATGCATTTGTCTGATAAATTCCATTCTTGATTCTCTATTGGTCAATAATTTCTGGACATATTCTTCAGAATACTTTTCCTCTAGTTCTTTGGATGCTGATTCATTGTACTCTTGTTCTTTATTAAAATCCCCTGTTTCATAGTCCCCTTTTTCTGTGTCTTCTGCCTGTATTTGATCTTGAATTCCTTCTTGGACTTTTGGTTTCTCCAACTGTTTCTGTAGTTCCTCTATAGTCATCATTGAACTTTGGTTCTGAGCTACCCATAACTCCTTTTCCTTCCTCCACTCATCTCTTTCTTTCTCCATTTTTGTCTGCCATTCACTTCTTTCCTTTTCTACCTCCAGATGTAACTGATGATACCCTCTCATGGATGTGGCAGCATGAGTATTTGCTTGTTTCTCCATTTCTTTGGCTTCTTTTAATTCTAGTTGAAGTCTTTGAATTTCTTTATGCAACTCTTCTTTTTCTTCCTCTATCAATTGAGCATGTTTACCTCCATCTTCTAGTTGACCTTCTTCTAACAACACTCTATTAATCTCCTCATGTGCTTTGGTCAGAATCTGATATGATGTTTGCAAGGTTCTGTACTTTCCTCCTATGACTTTTAATTCCCTTTCCAATTTAACATTTTGCTCTGATAACTTTACACTCTTTTCCTCCAAATATTGAATTCTGTTCTGCTTCTGAACCTCAGCTTCTTCCAAAGCAATGATTCTATTGATATATTCTTCATTCTTTTCCTTCATCATCCTTAATTGCTCTAACATCTGCTCTTTTTCCTTCTGGTGCTCTTTGATAATTAAACTACCCTTTTCAAATTCTGATTCAGCCACCATTCCTGATATGATCATATTTCTGCTAGATGGTCTGAACTGTTCAATGTTGCTCATGATCATTTGACAAGCTGCTCTTATATTTTTGGGTATTCTGTCCAGCCCTACTTCTAATCCTGCCTGTCTAACTTCAATTTGCTTGTCTTCTTTACCCACATCATCTCCTTCTGCTGCTATTTCATCATCTATATCCTGAATGCCTTGTTCTTCATAACTATGATCATCATTCTTTGTCTCCTGATTGGTAACATCTTCTTTAAACTCTACTACTTTGACATTTGCAATCTTTTGCTCTGAAAAATCTGAAGTCCTCTTCTCCTCTAGTGACTTATTTTCTTCCAATATTTTTTGCTTCTCTGTCAAGAGCTGGTCTCCCTTAGTTTGTATCTCCTGTTCTTGTATTAGGGTTTCCTGACTTCTGTTTGAGTCTTTTCCAACCAAACCCATTTGAACTTTCCTGAGTTCCTCTTCCTGTCCCCGTTTTTCCTGCACAAACACTGATTCAATTTCTTTCATACCAGCAACCTGTTCATTTCTTTCCCTATCTGTGTATTCTTGTTCTTGTTCATCAATGTCCATGAGGTCTGTTTCTTCCTTTTGTTCTTGATCATCCTTAGATGTAAATTCCTCACTACTTTTTATATCATGTAACACCTCCTTTATACTTTGAATGATCCCTTCCTCGATTACTTTCCCTGTAACCTTTGAAGCACTCGCTCCCATTTCTATCTTCTCTATTTCTTGATCCTTCTGTTCTTTAATTGACTTACCCTTCTGTATCTCCTTTGTCAACTCCTCTAGTTTTTCATCCAATTTGAAGTGTGAAGGTTTTGTCCATATGGGTTTTATTCCTGTATGTACCCAACCATCACTAACTTCTTCTCTTGCTCGACCTTCCTCTCCTGTCATTACTGCCCTTCCTTTAGATAGCCTTCTTCCATTTTCTGAGCTCATCTGTTGAACTCTTTCCTCCTGTGTCTTCTTTTCTTGAGACTTTTTGCTTGAATCCTCAGGTGTCTTCAGTTTCTCTATGGCCTGTGTCCCCACATTAGGAGTATTTGGTATTGAAAGATTCAGACTTTTTAACAAGAAGCTTTCAATATCACTATCTGAATCAGATGAAAAGTGTGAAGGCCCCCCTATTTCAGGTTCTGTAGGCTTTGACACTTCTTCCACTATGACAGGCTTCTGTGTTTCTTTCATGATCACTTCTTCTGTGCCCTTTACTGTTGCAGTTTCAGCTATTACCTTTTCTTTCCCCTTCTTAACCAATTTCTTCTTTTGAACTGGTTTCCTTGGCACCTTCTTCTTTACCACAACAGTGGTTCTGGTTTCTGGAGGTCCTTGTAATTCCTTAAAATAAGCCAGCAACTCCACTTCCTTCTTTACAAACACCTCTTCTGTATCAGCTGCCATCATTTCATCATGTAATGTTTCATAATGCTCCACTTCTTCTTGAATCCAGTCTGTAGCTTTGCATGAGTAATCTTCCAACATTTTTTGATATTGTGCCTCATACATAGCTCTTTTGTTGTTTCCTTGGGTAAGATAAGTATAGAGCTGTTCTTTACTTGTCTGTGGAGGATGAGGTTCATTAGAAGATTGTACCTCCTTCTGAGCTGCTACATGTTCTTCTTTTGTTTCTTCAGTCTGTTCCAACTCCACTCTCCTGGGATCCAACTTTCTCTTTTTAACTGGAACCACTTCTTCAGAGATTATTTTCCTCTTCATCCTAGCTCCCCTCATATTAGTGTGTCCCTCTGTTTCTTTAGGCTGCATCCTTTTGGAAGGACTTTTTACTCCTGCTATTAGATTCCTGAAGTACTGTGCTTCTGGAGCCAGTTTAAGTTGTTCTTCCATTCCCAAAATATGATAGATGATCCTGGTTAAGAATTGACCTCCATTCATAAACTTCTTCTGTTCCCAATGCTTTGCTGCTTCCTTCAGCTGCTCATGGATGTATGGAGAGACATCCATTACTCCAAATGGTTTGGTTCTATCTTCATTGTTAAACATCAACAAAGTCACTGACTTATGTGGCATTGTGTATCTTGGTAATTTTGGAAAACAGAAAAATTGTAAGAACATCCTTACTGCATACTCTTCTTTCTCCTTTCCTTTAAAATCAGTGAACTTTGTAAATCCTGTATAGGTTCCCTTATTCTTTTTGACAAAACTTGGGTCTAGTTTGGTTCCCATTGGAAAGAACTGTAAAGCAGCTTTGATATGGTCTGCTTTGATAGTAACCCTTACCTCTTGATTGTCTTTGTCCTTTACTTTGCATCTGAAGTATGCATCATTACCTTTCCCAACTTCTTCCAAACTCCCCATCACCTGTGCTACTCTTTCAAAGTCAATGAAGAAAATAGGCTCCTCCAATATTCTGTGCAATCCAATAGCTTTCCATCTCTTTATGTTGACAGGAGTTCTCTGAAACCTGTAAAATTCTTGGCACAGCATAGTGTACTTGTACCCCCCAATTCCTACTGTAAAGATATGCTGTCCTACCATTCCCAAAATTTCTTTAAGTTCTTTCACCATTTTTTCAGCTTCTGGGATTTCTGGATCTTCATCTGATTCTAGATCCACCTGTTCCTCAACTGCATCACTGTCCAGAAACCAGTGTCCTCTGGACAAAGTCACCGAATCTGCTCTGAAATCATGGATTGGTAATTCCTTTGTATTCACCATCCTGTATTTGTAACACACAAAATAAAAGAAAACACTCCACCCATATAAGTCACAAAAATCCAGAAAAATAAATGTTTTCTTTTGGAACATTCTTGTCATGAACATAACGAAAGAAAGTTTCCCAAATAAATTTTGCTTCTTCACAAGACTCAATTAAAGTGATCATTACAGGTGTAGCAAGATGTCTAATGTGCCTGAAGAAAGAAATGATGGAAACAATGATTAATGAGAAAAACAATTTCAGAAAAAATAGAAATCAAAAGATGATCATAGAAAATTGAAACAAAATAATACAAATTTTCCATAATAATTTACTTTTCCTCCCTATATCTTGCTTTGTGTTTAAATTTAAAAATACCATAAAATACACATTTGTTCTCTTTTTTTTTTCTTTTTCTCTTTTCTTCTTTTCTTTTATTTTTTTCTTTTATTTATTTTTTTTTTTTTTCACTTTCTTTCTTCCCCTCCTAATTTTCTTTTATGGGGAAAAAGGTTTTTAAAAGAAAGAAATACTTTTGTCTTTTTTTTTTTTTTTTTTTAATATTTTGTTCTGATATTGTGAAGATATGTCAGATGTGGATGATCTTTCTGCCATTGACATAACTCTGATTTTTTTACCCAATAATATTTGACTGCAATTGTACTTAGGTCATCCAAACATCCATGCTTCCTAGACCAACATTTTGAAGCATTTTTTGGTCTCCATACCCATTTTGTCCTAACTTCCTGTTTTAATGAGTCATATCGGTATATGCCTTCTTTCCATGTCCCTTTTGTTCTGATTTGTTGATGTTTCAAATTAGGGAATAAGTGTTTTCCTCGTTTTGTCTCACCATTCTTCTTTACTCCTGAATTCTCTTGCTGATTCTGATTGTAAGAAGCTTGATCATTTTGTAGTGGCAAGATGTCCCTGTCCTTCATTGAGAAACTAAATCCTTCCATATCTGGGTCATGAACATCTAGATGAACTTCCTGTTTTTCATCACTTAGAAAAAACATTAGAAATTTTTTGTCATTTATGATCAAACTGAGCTTCATTTTTTCAAAGTTCAAAATAACTTTACCTTGTTTGAGCCAGGGTTGTCCCAAAATCAATTTTTCAGTCATCAAATGATCTGGCCACTCTTCACAATCTATCTTCATATATTCATTATTAAATTTCACTTTAATAATAAGTGAAGACAAACTCTGAATCATTTTTCCCTCTAATGTTTGAATCATCATTCTGCTTTTATTCCTCTTTATGCTAAATTTATTTACCAAGGCTGAGCTGATCAAATTCACTTGAGCTCCTGAATCTATCAAAATCTTTATGTTTTCATTCTGATGATCCATTTCTATCACAGGAAAATGTTCTCTTTGTTTTAGAGTGCTTTCACATAAACACACCTCCTTAAGTTCTTTCATTTTTCTTATTCTTTCCTTAGCTTCCTGTTGAGCCTCCTTTCTGATGTTTTCTTCTTCCTTTTTCCTATTTTGAGCCTTTTGCAGTCTTCTCCATTCATCAGTAGTTAATGGACACTCATACCTCTTAACTCTACATCCACTTATAAAATTTGGCATGATTTCTCCATCAATGTTAGCTAATTGAATGGCTCCACTCTTGTTTATCTTATGTATGATGTAAGGCCCATGACCTTTCTTCTGAAATTTTTTCTGATGCTCCTTGACTGTGTATGCCAGAACCAAGTCTCCTTCTTGAAGATCTTTTTCTTTTATATGCACATCATGGTAAGCTTTTTGTCTTCTCTTGTCTGTATATATACTCATTACTGCTTGAAGTCGAGAAGCTCCCAATTTTTCTAAATCTATGATCCTCTCAGATAGTTCATGTCCTGTCCAATTGTATTGACTACCCATTTTTAATGTTGGAATAAGAAATTCCATGGGCAAAACTGCATTTTGTCCATATACCAAATTGAATGGAGTAGTTCCTAAAGCAGTTTTATATGCAACTCTATAAGCCCAGAGAACATGATTAAGTTGAGAATCCCAATCATTTCTGTTTGTGTTGACTAATTTGGACAATACAGTGCAAAGGACTTTATTAGTACTTTCTGCTAACCCATTAGCTTGTGGGTGATATGGGGCTGACTTACTATGATGAATCATGAAATATTTTGTCATGTTTTCTATGATCTGGTTCAAAAAATGAGTTCCCCTATCACTTACTAATTCAATTGGAAGTCCAAATCTAGTAACAATATTTTCATATAAAAATTTTGCAGTTGTATGAGCATCATTTCTTTTAGTGGCTTTGGCCTCAGCCCATTTTGTCAAATAATCAGTAGCCACTAATATGTATTCTGCATGAGATTGTCTAGCTGGAGGATGTATAGGTCCAATAAAGTCCAATCCCCATTTGCTAAAAGCTCTGGATGATATTAATGGAATTAATGGCATGTTATCCCTTTTATTTGGTTGACTCACTCTTTGACAGATGTCACATCTTTTTACATAAGTTCTTGCATCAAGAAATAGAGTTGGCCACCAAAAGCCAGAATACAAAATGAGTTTGGCTGTTCTATCGCTAGAAAAGTGTCCTCCTGCTACTCCATAGTGTGCCATTTCCAACATCTCCAAATACTTCTCTTCAGGAACACATATTCTTAAATAACCATCCATTCCTTTTTTGTATAATTGTTCTCCTAAGAGTTGATATTCTTCAGAGATTTCTTGTAAATTTCTTGAGTCTGTACCAGCTATAAGTTGCTCCCCTCTCTCCTTTTTCTTTAATTCTTCCACAATATTCTCACTCCATTCAGGGTTTTTTTCAAACCAATATAGGGTTATGAATTCTGAATTCTACAAATTTTGACATTCTTGACATTTAGCAACATATCTTTCCACATCTTGAATTTTATTTGGCCAGTGTACTCCCATCCTAGCAAGATTGCTTAAAGTGACTATTTTGGAAGCATGAGTACATGGGTTCCAACAATGAGCTCTTCTCAGATATTCATGTTGCTCCCCTTCTGGAGTACAGTATTCCAATATACCTGACTGATTAAGATGATACAAATGTCCTGCTAGCAACATAAAATTCCTGCTTTGTAACACCAAATGTGTGTTATTTGCCAATGACTTACAAGGTCCCATGGTTAACAAAGGAACCAATGATATAGACCATTCAAGAACACTTTCCACTTTGAATAAGTATGTGTCTGGCAGGTCATCATCTAAGGGTGAACTAGGTTCTTTGGACTGAATTCTAGACAAATGATCTGCTCTTAAGTGTGTTTTGCCTTGTCTAACCACCACCTCAAATTCAAATTCCATTAGTAAAAGAAACCATCTAATTATTCTTCCTGTATGACATGGTTTATTTACTAAATAAAGTAGAGCTTGGTGATCCACAAAGAATTTAAACTTGTTGGCCAATAGGTAATGTCTGTATTTTTTAACAGCAAATATCATTCCCAATCCTTCTCTCTCAGTGGTTGTATAATTCTTTTCTGCAATGTTCAATTGCCTACTAGCATATGCTACTGGGAAATCTAATTTACTTCCTTCTATAGGTTGTGCCAGCACACATCCCAAAGCATATTTTGAAGCATCTACATGCACATGAAAAATCTTATCCCACTGAGGTGTTTTTAAAATTGGGGCTGTCACCAAACAAGTTTTCAATGTTTCAAAGGCTTGGTCACATTCCTCATTCCACTCAAACTTTATGATGAGGGCATATAAGGGTTTAGCTACTTCTGCAAATTTGTGAACAAATTTCCTATAGTACCCACAATGTCCCATAAAAGTTTGGAGTTCCTTCACATTTGTAGGTCTTGGAAGCTCTATTATAACTTTTATCTTCTTCTCATCAGTAGAGATTCCATTTTTTGAAACTATGTGACCCAACATTCTTCCTTGTCTTACATGGAATACACACTTTTCAGGATTTAAGCATACTCTATATGTCCTGCATTTCCTGAATATTCTTTCTAAATCTTGTAAATGATCCTGTCTTTTTAAAGAGAAAGTGCACATATCATCTACATAGATTTCCATCACATTTCTCAAGAATTCTTTGAAGATATGACACATCAATCTTTGAAAAGTTGCTGGGGCATTGGTCAGTCCAAAGGGCATAACCCTAAAAGCATAAATCCCCCATTCTGTAGAAAAGGCAGTCTTATGTTGGTCCTCCAAGGCTATTGGTACCTGATTGTATCCTGAGAAACCATCTAAAAAGCTATAAACTTCCTTTCCTGCAACTCTCTCAAGAAGATGATCTGTTATTGGCAATGTATAATTATCCCTTATAGTTGTTGCATTCACTTTTTTCAAGTTAATGCATACCCTAAGTTTTCCATTCTTTTTTGGTACCACAACTATAGGTGATATCCATTCAGTATACTCAATTTCATAAATGAAGTTAGCAGCCAACAACTTGTCAATTTCTTCCTTTATCTTGGCAGAGTATTTATCATTGAATGTATAATGTCTCTGTTTACTAGGTTTTGCATCTGGAGTCATAGGAATTTTGTGCTCACAGATTCTTGGATCAATTCCTTTTAAATCTTTATAACTGTAAGCAAATACATCCCTATAATTCTTTGCCAGGTTCTTTATTGCTTCTTCTTCCTCTATGGTCATATCATCAGCTATTACAATATATCTTTCCTCTCCTTCTTCTTGAGTAATCATGATCTTTTTAGTTTGTTCCTCATTATCATAAGCTTCTCCTTTCCTTTTTTCTCTCTTGGGTTTCATTTTTAGAAGTAGTCTGTCTTCCACTTCATAGGTTTTAAAATTTGCTGGTACATCAAAATGTTGATCTTTGTTTGTTCCCTTCTCTCTCTTCTCAGTTTCTTGTTCCTTTTCCATTTCTATGTGTTTATGCTCCTTGTATTTGCCTAAGATTTTATCTTTGATTGCATCTTCAGCTTTTACTATTTTCAAATATTTTGTTTTTCCTTTTTCTAATACCATTTCTGAATCTTGATCCTCCTCAGTTTTTGATATACTTATCATGTTTATACTAATGTGAAAAATATCAAACCCTTCTTCATTTTGAAATTCCACTCCTACATACTCATCACTGGCTATGTCCATGGTAGCCAAAATTTGATTCCAGCCGTAGGGTTCAAACTCTTCATCCTTAAATTGTTGTGGCATATAGCTTTCATCTTGCACCCTTCTTCTTTCCACACAATCTTCTTTTTTCAGTCTCCTTTTTCTACTGGTGAGGTTTCTTATTATGTTGCACTTCCATATTGCTGATTCACTCTCTTCCTGATCCTCCAGCTCTGATTCATCACTTTCCTCTTGATTTTGATGTATTTTGTACCATTCCTGTGGAGATATATCACAGTAGTGCCCATTTCTTAAGTTCACTCTTGTTATTCTTCCTTTGATTTGGAGATATAAACAATCATTACCCCAATCCTGCACAATTTGCATTTGTCTCATAAAAGGCCTTCCTAGGATGATTTCATATGAAGTGGATTGTGGAAATTCTACTATGGCAAAAGTGTGTTCTATTTCGGTTCCACATATGTCCACAATTACTTTTTCCCAAATACCTAGGGGTTTTTCTATATGCCCATCTGCAAGTTGCAATCTCATCTTAGTGGGTAGTAATTCATTGCTTCCCCATTTTTCCCAAGTTTGTTTAGTCATTATGGCCACTCCTGATCCACTATCCAAAATGGCTTTAGCAAAGTTTTTTCCATATTGTATCTTTAGGGTTGAATTTCCTTCTTCCCCTTCACAATACCCTCCTATCTTGTCAATAGGAATGTACCATAATTCCTCTAATTCTTGTAGTGGAGAATGAATGTTTTCAGGAATTGTTTCCCCTTTGTTCATTTTGTTTTGTAAGTGAGGATTTTGTTTCAACAGTTCCTCCCATGTTGTGTGACATGTAATGCTACATTGTTCATCTATAATCATCTGGAATGTTATTTGTGTCTTTTCTTTTGTGTCAGCATTTTCCCTTGTTTTTGTTTTCTCAATTTGTTCAATTGTTCTCTGTGAGCTACTTCCTTCCCCCATTCTGAGCTGTACTTCCTGAATGATTCGTTTGCATTTTTGCATCCTTTCATGCTCCAACTCTGGTATGGGATAGGCCACTGCATGATCTGTAGGACTTGGTCCTTCTTGAATCCTACCCTTATATGCTTTGATTAGGGTGTCTAGACTCTGAGAACTTCCTATTTCCAACTGATTTGATGTCTTCTTAGGAGAAGTACTTTTTGACTGATCCTGATTGTCTTCTTCTAAATTTTTGCCTATCCTTTTCTTCTTTTCCCATTTCCCTTTTTGCCTATTTCTCTTCACCTTTGAGGTTGAAATTTCATTTTGTTCCTTAGTTGTTCCTTGTTGTTTGGCTTGTGCCCTTGTTATCATATTCATTTCTACTTGGTCATTTTCACTTAATTCTTCTTGTTCCATAATGTTAACTGTTTTTAAAGGTATGTTATTAGGTGTGTTTTGTTGTTTTTGGGGATTTTTTGGACAATCTTTTATCAAATGTTCTCTGCCACAATCCTTACAGTAGGCTCCCTCTATTCTCAATGTAGGAGGTTGCGGACAGTCTCTAATGAAATGCTCTCCCCCACACCTATAACAAGTTATCTTTGGTCCCCCTTTGAATTGAGGTTTTTGGTTGGACATGTAATTGTTGGTAATGTACATGAATGTTGCTGTGTCCATTTCAATTTTCCCATTTCCCAAGTCTAGGGCTTTTAACTCAGGTTCTCTTATTTCATATTCTTCCCAATCTTCTTGATATCCTTCACTCCATTGATATTCTTCTTTATATGGTGATCTTAGTCTTGAATTCCCCTCTTCTATTGGTGTATACTTGATTGGTACCACATTGGTTGGTATAGGAGGTTGTTGTCCAAGCACAGGTCTTGGTTGTTCAGCATAGCCTGATTCCCTTTGAGCCATATAATCTCTTTCCTTGATGGGTTGTTTGTTATAGAAGCATTCCTCCCTGGTATGGTTTGTCCATTTTCTCTCTAGTGTACAGTACTTAAGTGTCTTCCTATCTTGTAAGTGTGGTGGCTTCTGATATGGGCATTGTTGTGCCAGATGATTTTCTCCACAAATGTAACATTTTTTATTTGTGTTTATTCTAGAGTTTATCAGATTAGTTTTAGTGCTTACCTCTAGGGCTTTAGCAATAGCCTGAGCCAACTCTTCTGCTGGAGGAATTTTGTCTTCATATGATCTAGGTTGATCAAATGCTAACAGATCTTGACCTCTGTTGTCCTCCAAATCTATTGCTTCCTTTACACAGGCTGCTAAATCAGAACATCTTCTATAATATACTAGGGTTCTTAGTTGGGCACTTCTCAAACCCTCAATGAATAAGGACACTTGTTTTGCCATGGAAGGTACTTCCTCTCTTGGGCATCTATCAATGTATTGTTTAAATCTTCTGGCTGCTTCTCTAACATTTTCATCCTTTTGTTGTTTGAAACTATGTATCAATGTGGTTGTACTATGTTTTATCCCTGTCTTAGAGAATTCCCCAATGAAGGCTTCTAAGAAAGACTCAATATCCTGGTACATTTCCTTTCTCAAAGGAATGAACCAAGACAAGGCTGGTCCTGTTAGGGTTAAACCAAATGCCTCAAATTGTACTTTGTAATCTTCTACTTCTTCAGCTCTAATCAATTGCCTAAATTCTGCAGCATGAGCATGAGGATCTGAATAACCCTCATATTGGTTCTTCATACATTTGGCAACTTGATATGGTCTAAGCATTCTACCCTGAGGCTGCCAATGGAATCTTCTTCTAAGTGGGAATTCATTATATCCTTCTGGTTCCTTATCAAAGGGATTAGGGGAAATGTGTGTCCTCCTCCCATGTTGTTGTTCATTACCAGTATAGTTTTCATTTGGCCTAGGTAAATTTGTTTGCTCCATATTATGTTCCCAAGGTCCTTTGTCAGTACATTGCCCTAGATCATTTGAATTTTCTGGGTCTTGAGAGAATATGTACACACATCCTTGCCTATCTTCATATCTCCCGTCTTTAAATTGAGCTACAGGAGTTATATTCAGAGGAGCTTCTAAATTCCTCAATCTAATGAGAAATTTATGCATTCCATCCTGATATACATAGGTTCCAAACCTATTTGTATACATATACTTGAGGATATTTCTAAAATCCCCAGTTTCCATAGGTTCATTTGTTTCATTTATGTTGTCCATGTTGTTTTCTTGCCCTAAACTTCTTTCTTGCCCTTTGCCTTTTACTGTTTCTGTCTCCTTTCTTGTTAGATTTTGTTTAGAAATTTTGTTTCCAGATCTAAGTATCATTCAATTGATTTTCCCCCTCTCAAACTCAACAGAGTGTTTGTCACAATTTTCTAACTAAAGTATTATTTTTTCACGATTTTCCAATTATTTTTGTATTTCTCACGATTTTCTGATTAAAATTGTGTTTTTTACACAATTTTCTGCTTAAAGTATTAATTCTCACTTTTTTTCTGACTATTTTTGTGTTTTTCACGATTTTCTGACTATTTTTGTGTTTTTCACGATTTTCTGATAAAAATCGTGTTTTTCCACGATGTTGTGTGAAGATCGTGTTTTTTCACGACTTTGTGTGAAAATCGTGTTTTTTCACGATTTTCAGTGAAAGTCGTGTTTTTTCACGACTTTGTGTGAAAGTCGTGTTTTTTCACGACTTTGTGTGAAAATCGTGTTTTTTCACGATTTTCAGTGAAAGTCGTGTTTTTACACGACTTTGTGTGAAAATCCTGTTTTTTCACGATTTTCAGTGAAAGTCGTGTTTTTACACGACTTTGTGTGAAAATCGTGTTTTTTCACGATTTTCAGTGAAAGTCATGTTTTTTCACGACTTTGTGTGAAAATCGTGTTTTTTCACGATTTTCAGTGAAAGTCGTGTTTTTTCACGACTTTGTGTGAAAATCGTGTTTTTTCACGATTTTCAGTGAAAGTCGTGTTTTTTCACGATTTTGTGTGAAAATCGTGTTTTTTTCACGATTTTCAGTGAAAGTCGTGTTTTTTCACGACTTTGTGTGAAAATCGTGTTTTTTCACGATTTTCAGTGAAAGTCGTGTTTTTTCACGATTTTGATCCCCAGACAATCGTGATTGCTCACAAATTGTAAAAACACGATTTTCTTTAAGAAAATCGCGTTCTGGGAATCGCGATGTTGTCTCCTAATCTTTCAAAATCGCGATTTTGTGTGTGGTTTACAGAATCGCGATTCTGAGTGATTTTCTGATTTTTTCAAGTTTTGATTTTTCAAAATTTTCTTTCTCCACTAGGGTCGCCTTACTGAAATTTTGACATGCACTAAAACATTTAGATGCAAATTTAAGATTTTCTTAGAAAAAACTCAAAATGCAGAAAATCGCGATTCCGTGATTTTTATTTATTTTCTCATTTCTAGGTGCTATGTGATTACTTATTACAAAAATATGTATTCCAAATTAATGAGAAAGCTTTTACCTTGCTTGCTTGGTAGAAAAATGCTCAAAAGTCCACTGATTGCTGGAAGTCGCGATTTTGGTCTCTCTGTCTCTCTCTCTCACTCTTACTCAAATGAATTTTTGTTAGAATTTCAGGTTTTTATAGTGTCCAAGAAATCGCGATTTTGTGTGATTTCCAATTTTTCACCTTTTTTTTACTTGTTTGATTTCACTCACTCAATCTTAATGATCTCCCCTACACTTTCTTGTCTCCAAGTACCCAAATATGCAAAAAATTTCCAACAATTTTCCTTTACAGGAAATCGCGATTCTGTGCAGAAAATCGTGTTTTTTGCATATTTTTGACTTTATGCCAATTGGAGTAGTCTCTTCTTCTTAATTCCCTTCAATACCCTGTATCAACCTCAATTCAACATGTGGATGAAATGTTGCTCCAGTTTCAATACTTTTTTCAAAAAATCGCGATTCTGTGCAGAGAATCGTGTTTTCTAATTTTCAGGTTTTTTTACCTTTTTTTCACTTTTTCACAATCACCCTTGTCCACAACACTTCACTTCACATGTGGATGAAATGTTGCTCCAGCTTCAATACTTTTTTCAGAAAATCGTGATTCTGTGCAGAGAATCGTGTTTTCTAATTTTCTGGTTTTTTGACCCTTTTTTTTCACTTTTTCACAATCACCCTTGTCCACAACACTTCATTTCACATGTGGATGAAATGTTGCTCCAGTTTCAATACTTTTTTCAGAAAATCGCGATTCTGTGCAGAGAATCGTGTTTTCTAATTTTCTGGTTTTTTGACCTTTTCTTCACTTTTTCACAATCACCCTTGTCCACCACACTTCACTTCAACTTCCTAACAAGAAAAGAAATTTGTTTGATTATTTTTGAGGAATTTTATGAATTTGTTTGGTATTTTTGCCCTAAAAATAAAGGTGAACACTTTACTTAGGGTTTCTGGTTTTGGTGATCCACTGATCCCATGTTTCTTGATTGGTTCTGAGTTTCTAAGTCTGTAGCTATCACTAAAGTCCAAAAGAAAATTTCCCAAATGAAAATGTGTTATGGAAGGCAAACAATTTTTGCAAAGATAAACTCAATCACATCTTTCTTTTCAAAATGCAGAACAACTCAAGATTGAAGCTTAGATTTGGTCAACAACTGAATCCTTTATGCTTACCTCTTAGCTACTTTAACTGTCCTTTCCTTAGTATCACCATGTTATCTTCCCAAGATCTCCCATGGTGCCTAGTACTTGGGCAAAAAGAAATCTAGAAATGCAAGAAGAGTCTCAAGTTACCTCATCTTCAGCTTTCTTGGCTCAAGTCTTCCATACACCTGCACTTTTACTTCAACAATATGATGAGCAACTATCAATTTACAAAGATTTCAGCTCTTCCAATTCTACAAGATATCAATTGCTTTCTTTTTTCCCCAAAGACAAACAATGACATCTACCTATTCATGTGAACATTCCTTGATTGATGATTTTTACCTTTTTCTTGTGTTGGTTACCATCATCAACAGAAGATCCAGCAAAGGTCCAACTTCAATGAAGTTTTTGGATTATTCCCCGGCAACGGCGCCAAAAAATGTTTGTTATTGACTTTGGAGTTGTCCTCTCCAATCATGAAGTACAAAAGAATTAACAAATCATCTTTATTTTGTCAATCCTGGGAATATTCATAAGACCACAGCCCCTTCTAGATGATAGATTCATAGAAATAAGAGATTAATGGCTGGAATTCTGAGAAAATGAAAATGAAGAGGAAATATCTAGGGTTTACCTTATCTAGAGCAAATCTTCATCATTTTCTATGATCTTTGTGTCTAATTCATGTGATTTTCTCAGCAGAATACAAATATGAAATCAGAATTGGAAAATATCACCTGTATCACAGAGACGAGACAATCGCGATTCTGTACCAGTAGACGATTTTCACATTTCTGACACTTTCTTCAATCCTTCTCCACTTATTACATCAGTAATCATCTCTCTTCATACATTTCACTCAGTATTACACAAATGAGACTCACAAATCTCCATGATTAAGCAAGAAGCAAGCACTTACATCAAAGGAAACACACACAACAAGAGAAAACACGATTTCAGCAGAAACTCTCTCTTCTCTATTGATAGCATGTACAAATGACTAACCAACCTCTCAAAAATAGAGAAAATTGACTTTTATACATTTTCAAGTGTCCTCTTTCACACTTGAATTTTGGTCCTTTCCTCTATTATTCTAAAAATATGCTATCTAAGAGTTTCCAAAAATTCTATAAAAAAATACATAAGATTCTATCCTACATAAGGAAGACTCTTCCTTATTTTTACAACATTTGCATAAATATTTCTACAAATTTTTATCATTTGCAATATTTTTCTTTTTAAAAAAGATTCCAAAAATGCTTCTTCCAACAGCCTTCTTCATCCACACATTCATTCATCGTCAAAACTTCTTCATTCACACATACATCCAAGGTAGCTAAGATTTCCATCCATCCATGCGGTTCAAAGGTTTCGTCAGGAAAGATTTGAGGCATATACATTGGGTCGTCTACCGGTCAGTAGTTAGGATGTCCTATGGGCCACAGCTACCTTTTATTGTCCTCTTTCTTGGCTTCATTACACATCCATAATTGGGCATCCTCATACTTCCATGATTGATCGCTTGATCCAGCACTATGAATAGATAGGTCATCTTCCTCCTTGTGTATGGGATTCCACTGTGGTGGGGGTACATCTCTATATGAAAATGTATGCAAGTTTATCTTGGTGGTATTTCCTTGATGTTGTAGGTATAATGCATCTCGTCCCCAATCTTGCACTATCCGCATTTGTCTCATGAAAGGTCGTCCTAATATCATTTTGTAATTGTTAGCCTTTTCAAATTTACAGATGGATAATGTGTGTTCAAATTCAACTCCACAGGTGGTTAATTTGATCTTTTCTAATATTCCTAAGGGTTTTTCCACATGACCGTCTGCTAATTGGAGCTTCATGCATGTGGGTCGTAAGGAAGGCTTTCTCCATTTCTCCCAAATCTCCTTGGTGGCAATTCCTACTCCTGCTCCTGTGTCTAGTATAGCCTTGGTCATGTACCCATTGTAAGTGACACGCAGACATGTATTATACCTTCGTCTCCTTCACTAAATTCTCCCACCTTATCAACTAGGATTTGTATTTTTGATGGGTTTTCTTTTCCCTTGTTTTCTTTTTCATCCTTATCCTATTTTAATTCTAGTTGACCTACTAATTGTTTCCATATTTGAGGTTTAACCCGGAGTAGTTCTTCCACAGTCAGTTTGCATAGTAATTTTTCCTTTTTAAGTTCTATCAGATTGTGTGAATTCTGATCTGAGTTTCCTTTTCCTTTTCCCTGTACTGTGGGTGCTTGGATTATCATAGATTCCTTTTTGTATTCTCCCATGTAATCTGGTAGGGTTGAAATGCTCTGAGCTTCTTCTCTATTTCGGTCTAGTCTTGATACTTCCTCATATACTTCTTCCATGTTGGGATTTGGTTGATAAACTTCCACATCTAATTCCTCAAAGGGAGGCTTAGTGACTCCATTCCTCTTCCATTCTTCGTCTCAGATTCTATTCCATAGTTTTTTGGCCAGTCGGCCTCTAAATCAGGTATTGTTGACATAAGTTCGCCCTGGGTTTTCACTCGCTCACATTTGTCATCCTTCTCTTTAAGTTCTTGGTCCTTGGCTTTAACACACTCCTTGTATTGCTCCTCTGCTATCCTTGTCTCTTGAAGGGTGGGGATAGTCTTTTCTAAGGTTGCTTGCACTACCTCTATAAGTTTCCTACATATCACAAGCCTCTCTTTTTCTAATTCTCCTCGTGGGTAAAGCTTTTCGTGTTTTTCCACATTTGGTCCATCCTTAATTCTAGCCTAGTATGCTTTTAGCCACATGTCTAAGTCGTCTGGTTTTGGGTCAGCTAGAATTGATCCTGGTTTCTTTGCTTCTCGGATAAGCGGTGGAATGGGAACTTCTTCCCAAATCTCTGGTTCCTTATGCTCCTTACCGCTTCTTGTGTGTTTCTTATTTTCTTGACTTTTGTTTTCCATTTTTGTGTTTTAATGTTTTGGGTATTCTCACGTGGATCCTATGAATCTTCTACTATTTGAATTTAGGGGTTTACGGTTCCATTGTTTCCTTTTTCCCAATCCGGTTGTTTTTCATGTCGTTCCTTCGTTTGAGTTTGTGTAATGGCCTTTAAAGGCACGGTGTATTCCTTATCACCTCTAGGTGGTTCTATCACTTCAATTACATTAATAGGTGTAGTGTTTTGGGCTTTAGTGGGATTCTTTGCGCAGTCTCTGAAAAGATGTTCCTTCCCACAATCATTGCAATACCCTTCCCAAGTTCTAGGAGGTGGTTGATTGTAAGGCCGAGGACATTCTCTAATAAAATGGTCTCCTCCACATCTATAACAAGGTCCCCTCGGCACAGGCGGGTGGTTGTGCTTTAAGTGCAATATACATTAAAGTGGCCACCTCCATTCCATAGGTCTGGTCATGGCCTTCATATCCAGGGTATGCTGGATCATATGCTGGTTCATACTCAAACATATTGGTTTCATAGGGATAGTAATCTCCTTGGGATAGCTCGTATCTAAGGTTTGCTGATTCTACATTGGTCATCGTTGAGGCTGGTACTATGACTCTTTCCAAGTTTTCTTCTGGTTGGGCATACTTCACAGGTACCACATGTTGGGGTTGTGACAGTTGTGGTCCTAACATTGGTTGGGGTTGTGGATATTGTGCTTGCTCGTATGGCTTCGGTGCTCCTGATGGTGTTCGGTAGGGATTGTACCTGGGCATGTCTCTACCTGGCTCTCTAGGCAGATATCCATATGGCCGATACTAAGGTGCTTGTAGAGGTCGTGCCTGCCTATTGAATGGGTAGTTTTCCGTGGTGTGATTGGTGTATTTTTGTTCTATGTGGCAATACAACGCAGCTCCTTGATGGGGTTGTCTATTGTAAGGATATGTCTGTGGTATACCTGTTCCTCCTTGTACACACAAGTGGGTGGGGTGATCTCCTCCACATAGACTACATCTTCGTAACATAGGCACTCTTAACGCTGGGTGTTGGTAATTTCTCTGTCCTTGGACTCCCAATTTCTTTGCCACCAGCTCCGGTAATTCCTCCGCATTACTGGAGTTAGTCGTAATTGTACTCCAAGAGTCTTCTGATTTAGTGGGGCTGCGTGTACTCTTCAGATCATCTGCTAGGTTGTCCTCTAAGTCAATACATTCTTGTAGACGGTCGCTCAATGTCTGTAGCCTCTTTACGTACACTAGTGTTCTTAAGGTTCCGTTTGTTAATCCATCCAAGAATAATGAAATCATTTTTTGCTGAGTGGGTCTCTCTGCTGTTGGACATCTGTCAACATACTGATTGAATCGTCGGGCAGGGTTCTGTTTAAAACTATGGATTAAAGACGCAATTGTGTTTAATCCCTCTCTTAGTGAATTCTCCAATGAATTCTTGAAAGAATTACTCCATATTTCCAAATTGGTTGGGTTATAATGGTTGGAACCAAGCTAGAGCCGTTCCTATGAGGGTGAGTCCGAAAGACTCATACTGCACGAAGAAATTATCTACTTGTTCAGATCTTAAAACTTGTTTAAATTCAGCGATGTGATCATAAGGTTCTCTGAATCCATCATAATGATTCCTCACGCATTTGGCCACCTGAATAGGTCTCAATCTTCTCATTGGTTCTGGCTTTCTAGGCATTACAGGGAAAGCAGGGACCGTTGGTCTAATTGGGGGTATTCTTGGCTGTACTCCTATTGGTGGTTGTGGGCTTACTGGTGGTCGATATTGAATTCCTACTCCAAGGTGGGTCTGATTGTGTGTTTGCACTCGGAGTGTTGTGAATTGCACGTGAGTTCAGTTAGGAATGCTCTATTGGCTTGTTTGTCCTGACATTGTGTGCTCTACCTCTTAATGGGTTCCGAAGGGGTTTTGGGAGGTGGTTGCCTACTCTCTCTAAGGGAATACATGCAATCCCATGTATTTTAGTCGAGCCCTGTCTATGGCATCTACCAACCAATACCTTCTCTGGTTCTTGTCTAGGTATGTTATTATAGAATCGTCTTCCGGATCCTTTAACTCATAAAATGTCATCAGGCTTTCTTCTCTTCCTTGGGCTGGTGAGTCAGTTTGAAGCAACAAGTCCAAACCATGGATCAAATAGACTTCTAGTAAGTAGTCATCTTGAGGTATCAAGTCTCCTCTCAAAACTCACATCATCTAAGACTTGCCTCGAGGGGTTGTCATTAACTCCTCAGGGTTTGGTCTCCTTGAGTTTTCTTGTCCCACTAATTCTCCCCTCTCATTGATCAAATCAGGGTATTCCGTCACTATGTAGATGTGACCCAATTTGTCCATATATGCTCCTCCTTCATACTTAACAGCCGGTCTAGGAACAATTGTTGCATCCATGGAAGTCACCATCCTAGCCACAGATTTGTTTAAACCATCCAGGTAGATGGGGATCTCTTGGGCAATAGTAGAAAATTCACTCTCCCCTCTTTGTCTCTGTCGTCCCTTGACAGGCTTTTGTCTCTCGTTTGCTGTTCGTCTAAGCTTTCTCAATACATGCACCCAGTGGTCGAAGAAGCGACAAGGACTGTCAGAAAATTGGTTATCTTACCCGAAGTATGTCATTTGCTTCTGTTTGCCCCTTGGTATTCCGTACATCACAAATCTGGGTTGTTGTATTCAGTCGGGCTGCCACGCACGCTGTCAATGGCTAAGAATGTGATGTTCTTAGTCACTCTCTTCAGCTTTTTAGCCTCTGCCTCTTTCTAGCTTTTGGTCTTCTGATTTGTCTTTGCCTTCACACATAGGACCCTGTTGTATTGCTTTGAGCCTGTTTGTTTTCTATCATTGCACGCTATCAGCGGGAGGATTATTATCTACCAAGTATCTTCTTACATTTTTTCATGGATACTTCTTGGCCCTGGTTCGTCCTTCCCATGAAATGTCTTAGTTTACATTGTTCTTTAATTCCATTCCTCAGGATGTGGGTGTTTGGCATTGTTGCTTGATGCGTGCCCCTGTGGGGCTTTGGGCAAAGGGTGGTTCTTTTGCTTTGTAATCTTCATTCTTTACTAAGCAGTTTTGGTCTTTGATTTTCTTCTCCTTCTCTTTTTGCTTGATTCCCCTTCCACAGACATTCAAATGGGATTTTTTTCTGGATATTCCTAAAGGAGAGATTCAAAACATATCCCTACAAATTTTCATCTTCATCAAAGGATATTTGGAGGGTCAAAGAGCACAAAATCCAATTTTCAAGGTCACCGTAGTTTCCTAAAATAAGCAAATTGAAGGCTCCAAGGGCTACCACATGGAAAATGATTATTGAACCATGTTGTACAGTCAGGATGAACTCATATTCAAGGGTGGAGATGCACTAAAGCTTAAAGCAAAGAGGATCCATGAGTTTTTTTCATCGGATAAGCTTTTTTTGATGGTCAAAGATGAATAATGCAAAGGTCTTCCAAAAATAGTAGCTTATCTTATCTGAATTGATGTCACCACTAATCCGATGATCAATATCTTCCCTAGATCCAATGGGGGAGAATGAAGGCACTTATTTTTCCCCCCTTTTCCCTAGATATCATATAAAGAACCAATCCTAGCCACCCATCGGATAAATTCAATGGTTGTAACGAAAAGCAATTGATCATACGGTTGAGAGCTGTAGTGATTGGTTGAGATCCGTTTATAGTAGGAATCTCAACAAAAATATTTATCTTTGTCCAAGCCCGCATAGCCAAGTGGTTTGATGCCTTGAGTCTCTAGTAGGAAGTCTTGAGTTCAAGTCTTGGTTAGACATGTATTTATGAGTTCCTCACAAATGGATGCCTCTACCTTATGAGGTTGGGTGTGTGAGTGTGTTTCAATTCATTGTACTCTAAAAAACAAAGATATTTGACATCGATAGTTCTTGCCTGACAATCATCCATTATGACATAAAAGAGAAGTGATACATTTTAATGGAAATATTTAAAGAGTTCATTGTCCAAAACCAACGACACATGTGGATTGGTATCAAAAATGGACATAAGGACTTCATATAGATCCACAATATAAAATATTCTATGATGATGAAGATGATGAGAATGTGAAGATTAGAGGTAAAGGAAAATTATCACTAGCAGAGAGTATGTCGATATGGTATTCTTTGGAGTATTAGAGAGAGTTAAAGATATATTATCTTCTTGATCCTATGCATATTTTTAACAATGTTGGTTATTCATTATGCAAACATCTCCTTGGACTAAGAGACAAAAAAACATCAAGAAATGGTTTAAAGGATCAAAGCTTAAAACCAAAGTTATGGCCAATTTTTGATAAAAATCAATAGGAAACAACTTATGAACCTGCTCTTTGGATACTTAAAACAAAGTAGATATAAATTATCAACAATAGGAATCAATCAATTCGAACATCTATAGGATATGGAGCATCTTTCCAAAACATGTTTACTTTGGATGATAGGAGCTTATCTAAGTTAAAGACACATGATTGGCATAGCTTTTAAAAGAAAATTCTACCTCTTGTTATCGATGGATGCGCAATGAAAGGAGTGGCAGAAATGATCTATCATCTTGGATCGCTTATAATGTAATTATTATAATTTTATGTCTAATATATAATACTATTTAATATCTTTTCTTTAGGTATTAATTTCTTTATAATTTAATTTATGATTGATAATAGGTGGATTTCATCAAAAGAGATTGGCAAAGACTCGATCCCACAAAATAAACTTCAATGAAATGAGCTACTATGTTTGATGGAGAAAGTGAGTGTTTTAAAGGAATATTAAAGATTATGTTTGACAAAGAGAAAAAATAGAAGGATCTATGGCAAAGGGATGGATGCTTGACAAGTGTATGTACTATGTTAGTGAATACCTTGAAAGAGTTCATGACGAAGTTCTACTTGCATGGAGTAATGATTCTTCTTCAAAATTGATAGATGAGATATTATCAAGTAAGGGATTTCCATTTCAATTGACATTGCAAGAAAAGATGAGATTTCTA
>CM035410.1:150175169-150205169 GCA_020310875.1 Ceratopteris richardii
TAGAAGATCAACAAGAGAGAAGAAAAAACTAGAAAGGTATGGATATGGTTCCACAATTTTTACAAATCATTCAATCTACTTGGCAAGAGACTCATCTTTAGAGGAACCCTCAACCTATGAGGAGGGAAAGGGCAACCCTAATTGGGAAATGGCCATGAAAGAAGAAATAGATGCATTGAAGGAGATGGACACTTGGGATTTGGTTCTAATGTCATCCAATCAAAAGGTAATTGGTTGAAATGGGTATATAAAGTTAAAAGGAACTCAGATGGATCACTTTGCAGGTACAAAGCAAGATTAGCTACCAAAGCATGCTCACAAACTCCTGGTATAGAATATGAGTGTATCACGGCATTTCCCTCTCTCCCACCATCCCCTCGACCCCTCCAACCCCACTGTCCCCTCCTCTTTTCCCCCACCACCCCCGCGGCCCCCACCATCACCTCGACTCCCTCCAACTCCACTAGCCCTCCTGTTTTCCCCCACCACCCCTACGGCCCCACCCTCACCCCGACCCCCTCCAACCCCACTGTCCCCTCGCGGCCCCCACCATCACCTCGACCCCCTCCAAATCCACCAGCCCTCCTGTTTTCCCCCACCACCCCTGCGGCCCCACACTCATCCCGACCCCCTCCAACCCCACCGTCCCCTCCCTTTTCCCCACCACCCCACGGCCCCCACTATCACCTCGACCCCCTCCACACCACCACCACCCCACAGCCCTCCACCACTCCACACCACCCCACGACCCTCTACCACTCCACACCACCCCACGACCCTCCACCACTCCACACCACCACCACCCCACAGCCCTCCACCACTCCACACCACCACCACCCCACGACCCTCCACCACTCCACACCACCACCACCCCACAGCCCTCCACCACTCCACACCACCACCCCACAGCCCTCCACCACACCACCACCACCCCACAACCCTCCACCACTCCATACCACCACCACAACCCTCCACCACACCACCACCCCACAACCCTCCACCACACCACCACCACCCCACAACCCTCCACCACTCCACACCACCCCACAGCCCTCCACCACACCACCACCACCCCACGGCCTTCCACCACTCCACACCACCCCACAGCCCTCCACCACTCCACACCACCACCATAGCCCTCCACCACACCACCACCCCACAGCCCTCCACCACACCACCACCCCACAGCCCTCCACCACTCCACACCACCACCACCCCACATCCCTCCACCACTCCACACCACCATCTCTCTTCCCCGACCCCCTCCAACCCCACCGTCCCCTCCTCTTTTCCCCCACCACCCCCGCGGCCCGTGACCCCCACCATCACCCTAACCCCTTCAACCCCACCGTCCCCTCCTTTTTCCCCACCACCCCCACGGCCCCACCATCACCTCGACCCCTCCAACTCCACCAGCCCTCTTCTTCTCCCCCACCACCCCTGCGGCCCCACCCTCACCCCGACCCCCTCCAACCCCACTGTCCCCTCCTCTTTTCCCCCACCACCCTTGCGGTCCCCACCATCACCTCGACCCCCTCCAACCCCACTATCCCCTCCTTTTTTCCCCACCACCCCCACGGCCCCACCATCACCTTGACCCCCTCCAACCCCACTGTCCCCTCCCTTTTCCCCACCACCCCCACGGCCCCCACCATCACCTCGACCCCCTCCACACCACCACCACCCCACAACTCTCCACCACTCCACACCACCCCACGACCCTCCACCACTCCACACCACCACCACCCCACAGCCCTCCACCACTCCACACCATCACCACCCCACGACCCTCCACCACTCCACACCACCACCACCCCACAGCCCTCCACCACTCCACACCACCACCACCACCACCCCACAACCCTCCACCACACCACCACCACCCCACAGCCCTCCACCATTCCACACCACCACCACAGCCCTCCACCACACCACCACCACCCCATAGCCCTCCACCGCACCACCACCACCACCCCACAACCCTCCACCACTCCACCCCACCCCACAACCCTCCACCACACCACCACCACCCCACGGCCCTCCACCACTCCACACCACCCCACCGCCCTCCACCACTCCACACCACCACCACAACCCTCCACCACACTACCACCACGCCACAACCCTCCACCACACCACCACCACCCCACAGCCTTCCACCACTCCACACCACCACCACAACCCTCCACCACACCACCACCACCCCACAGCCCTCCACCACACCACCACCACCCCACAACCCTCCACCACTCCACACCACCCCAGAGCCCTCCACCACACCACCACCACCCCATGGCCCTCCACCACTCCACACCACCCCACAGCCCTCCACCACTCCACACCACCACCACAGCCCTCCACCACACCACCACCACCCCACAACCCTCCACCACACCACCACCACCCCACAGCCCTCCACCACTCCACACCACCACCACAGCCCTCCACCACACCACCACCACCCCACAGCCCTCCACCACACCACCACCACCCCACAGCCCTCCACCACTCCGCAACCGCCCCACAAACCCCACAAATCCCACATTTTTCCACGACCTTACATAAGGCTCTTATACAGTTTGGATGGACATTTGGAGGATCATTTCTCAACCAAACTCTATAGTGTTATATATCGTTGGAAAGCTCTCAATGATTAGTTTCCAATGGTCTAATAATAACTTTGAAATCTTGGATCAATTTTTTGCCACACCCCAAAAACCCCCACAACTCCCCATAACTCACCCCTATTCCCACCCAACCAATAAACCCCACAAACCCCACAAACCCCACACAACTCCACACAACTCCACACCCCTCCTTAACCCTCCACAAACCCCATAATCTCTCTCAACTCCCCACAACTCACCTCCCACACTGCCCACTTAATATGAAGGATCAAAAGCTACTACAAAAATTAAGTGGAGGATGTGCTTCTCAGGGTCATTCAAACATCACGGGCGGCACAAAATGAGGTTCTCAGCTTGCATTCAAAAGTGACACTAAAGGTGTAAGTGGTAAAAGTGAAAGTGGAAAAATGACTATTGCCGCCAACCATTCATGACGACTGCCTATTTTTGAGGATCCAATTCAAATCAAGTGGAATATTTGATCTACCCCTCCAATCTTGGGTAATCAACCGATGCGTGATCAGTGGATGTGAGGAATCGGCGAGGCCCTCTTGGCCTATTGGAGCCTATAAAAGCAATGGATGTGTGTTGATTTGGGATACAATTCACATATACATTCAGATACACACATTTGCATACGTAAGTACAGATGTCCTCTCTTTGCACTTTGTGGCTTCAAGCCTACTATAGGAAGTCACTCTGTGGTGAGCATACAGAGCGTGGGCTTCCCAGTGAGGGCTAATAGCACTATAGTGTGAAGAGAGTGGCTTGGTTTTGTCATTCAGTGTGAGTCATTGGTATTTCGTGCTCTTTCCCTTAGAAGCAAGTCTTCATACTTTGTATTGATCAGTGCTAGTCTACATCTAGTTGAGTCCATTGTACGGATTGGATGAGTCCCTTGTATTGATGTTGTTTAGTTCTAGAGTGGCATGTCAGCCCAGAGCATAAAATTTTGAGCATCTCTTTTGTCTATGTTGTAATCATCTGATTCGAACTAAGTAGTGGTTGGTCTTCCATTATTGTCATTTTGTCATTAATATTTTCTTGAGTATTCACAACTCTGTACAATCATTGATATATGCCTGCTCACAGAAGTGTTAAAGGGTATATTTCCCTAAGGAGAACCTCCCTTGAGTAGGTGAAGTACCGGAATGCTTGCTGCATGCTCCTGTTAAAAGTAGATACCCCAGTACCTCCTCTACAATGAAGAAACATTCTCACCAGTTGCAAAGATGACTACAATCAGAACATTGATAAGTGTAGTTGCTGCAAGAAATTGGAGACTCCTCCAACTTGATGTGAAAAACCTATTTCTAAATGGTTGGATAAGTGAAGAGGTGTACATGTCACAACCTCCAGGTTTTGAAAACCCTAATCATGCATCTTATGTTTGTAGACTTAAGAAAGCATTTTATGGATTGAAACAAGTGCTGATCCTTCTCTATTCATCAAAAGGGATCATAATGAGGTTATCTATCTATGTGTACTTGTAGCTCATAATATTGTGACAGGTGATGATCTGAATGGCATTGAAAGGATCAAGAGACACATGCAAGAGGACTTCAAAATCAGTGACTTAGGTACACCTTTTGAGATGAATCAAAAAACTAGTTTTTATGAAGGTGAGAATATTGAAGACATGAAAGAATATCAAAGCTTGCTAGGTAGCTTGATATACGCTACTCATACAAGGGCAGACACCTCATATAGTGTGGGAGTGTTTAGTCAATTCATGCACTCGCCAAGAAGACCACACATGGATGTGGCTAAGAGAGTACTTAAATATATCAAAGGTACAATAAAAAAGTTATCCTCAATTGAAGCAGAGTATAGAGGTTTGACCATAGCAAGTCAAGAGGTAATATGGTTAAAAGCATTGTGTATAGATTTGGGACTTGTGAGTTCCAAACCTCACATATTTGGAGATAATGTAAGTTCCATGCATCTAGCACCAAACACATAGAGGCTCATTACCACTTCATCTGGGAGAAGCTCATGGCAAAGGAAATTGAAACTGTTTTTGTTCCAACTGAAAAGCAAGTAGCAAATATGATGAGAAAGGCACTTGATGAAATAAATCTTTCTAGATTTAAATCCATGGCAGGTATTGAACCTATTAGAGAATCAAGACTCAAGCATACTTTAGCTTGATGGAGTTATTGGAACATCAAGCTTACACTATGCTTGAGGTGGATTTGATCTACATCAAAAGTTATCACTTGGATTACATCGAAAGAATATCCATCAAAGAGTTCTTTTACTTATGCTCATTTATTGTATTTTTTTAAAAAACATTTTTCATGGATAATTTACCATTATAAAAGGCTAGAACTTTACACATGTAAAATTAGAAAAAGAGAGCTAATCTTCCATGAATTTGAGGTGGTTGAGTTGCAATCAATGAATCAATCAATCACCTAAAAGTAGCTCAAACCAGATTTTTGCTTTTCCTAGATTGTAGGAAAGTGAATTGATTCCCTCCAACAACTAATCCCACCTTTATTTGAAATCAAAATCCACTTGTAGAAGTCTTGGAGCATTTCAAGCGTCTATATAAAGACTTGAAATCACTTGGACATTACATGGAAGCAATATACATACACTTGTGGCCATCATTGTTTTACTCCATTTTTTTGCATCATCTTCTTCAACAACAATAAGGTTGCAGAGGCTGCTTCTCTCTCTACAAAGCTGAAGATTGAATATGAGAGGACTCATCGGAAATATATTAGTGTCTAATTATATTATCTAAATTTTCAAAACATTTAGTTTAGTAGGTTGGGAGAAATCACCATTTTTCTATCTCAGGGTCTGTCTCTGTGCATTCCTCAAAAATAGGAGGTACCACTGTTGAGTGTCTAGTTCATTCCAGAAGCATATTTTGCTTATTTCTTGTGATCTTGTGCATTTGATACACTGAATCCTATGTGTATCACTCCTCCAAAAGTATTGTTTCTAATCATAATCAAGCTAGTCGCTATGAGCATTTGAAGTTCATTGTCTCATCCAAAGTAAGTTTTTTGACAAGGTGCAAACCTATCTATTTTGTATCAACTCTTTCTCCTTGATGCTTCAAAGTACATAGTGCAATTTATTGCACTTATCACATGCATATAAGTTCTATTTGAGTCTCCATAAGCAAGTAGTAAGAGAAGGGTGGAGAATGCTATTAGAGTGAAGAATTGCAACTTCCTTTCGGTGATTTTGGAATAGCAAAAAAGAATCTCAAAGAGAAGAACTAGAACCCCTTCACCAGCTAAACTTGGAAATTTTGGGGAGGTTAGCATGACCTATTGGTAAAGCATCAACCTATTAAGTTTGATTCTGAAGACATTGTGGATGCACTTCAATATTTGACCTCCAAAACCATGGCAGACCTACAAGCTAGACAAAGCAAGCAGCATCTAGTCAGAGTAACCTATGTCAAATTTGGTTGATTTCCGTGTGATGACCTAGATGCTCATGTCTCCACATTTGAAATTAACTACACTATATTAGATAGCCCGACTGATGATAAGTATAAGGCTCAAGTATTCCAATTAACACTAGTACATGAAGCTATAGGATGGTTAACAAAATTTGATTTAGAACATTGTCAATAGTACAACATAGTCAAGGAAGCATTCTTGCAAAGAATTAGGTTGAAGAAAAATGTAGCATAAATTTACGACTTCTTACAAAATACTACACAGAAGCCGAATTAGGGTATGGAAGAGTATGGAACAAGTTTTCATACTCATCTCAGACAATGTCCTATAGAAAATGCCAAACTACTAGCAAATCTTATCACCCAATGGTTCATTAATGGGCTCAATCCACAATTGTGGAAATTATGATTATCTGGTGTATTGGTGGCATGACTTTGGATGCCGTTATCGAAATTTCTTTGCAACTTGAACATAAAACTATTGGTTTTGCAAAAGATCTAGAGTGGATAAAGACCGCGAAAAAAATCAAAGGACATTTTGAAACAACTTTTTTGCATAAAGTGTAAAAATCTAGGCCCTAACAATGAATTGAATCAAATATACTTTGCAATTTGTGAAAATCTAATTCATTCCACTAAAACATGACCTTACAATGCCAAAACTCATAATCGTCTAGCAGTGAATGTTTTCAAAAGAAGGTGAGGCAGAACCCAATGAGAAACATAGTCATCATCACACCTATAGAAGCACAAGCTGCTACGATCTAGACATGATCTTGGAGAGTGTTACAACTAGGTGGAGAAGTGTTTGAACCTAGGTTGAAAGAACAACAGAGAATGCTAGCTAAGGCAGCAAAATGGGCTCAAGCAGAAGCTCTAGTTTTGCCCACTCCTACATTGGTGAATTCCTAGGCAATAGAACTACCAATGCCAATGGCACCGGATTTATTAGCCCAATCCGATAAACGATCAAAAGAATCATCCCATAGTAAGGCATGGGATATATTATCAAAAACACCTATCACTTTACCATTGGGACAATCGTTAAGTCTAGTACCATTGGGACAATCGTTAAGTCTAGTACCTCCCATCTGATAGTAGATTCAACAACAAGTTAGTGTGGATCAGATCTCTACACCTACCACAAATATGGTACATCCAGAACAAGACACGATTGTTGACCATATGGTTCGATTGATTATGGTCTGGTACAAAATGAAGGTTCTACTAGATGGCAACTCTAGATTCAACATTGCTACTACAACCTTCTGCAAGAAATGAGGATAGAACCAGATTCAGCAGGTGAAATTCATTGTTCCAATGGTTGACCAATCTAGAATACACCCTGTTGGATTAATTTGTAATATTCCAATCACTCTCCAAGGTGCTGTTTTCCATATGACTACCATTGTTTTGGAACTTCTAGGGTTTAGTTTGGATTACAACTTATTGTTCAGCCAACCTTGACTGAAACAAGCCAAAGTGTTGTAGGATTGGCCATCTCGTGAGCTTATTTTTAACTATATGTTGGGTTCATTGTCCCTATCGAACATGCCAAATGGATCTCCCCCATTGTAATTGTAACTAAGAGAAACAAACAACTCAGAATCTATTTGGATTACTGGAAGATTAATGCAACCACCATTTGTGATCCTTTCCCCTTACCTTTTTTCGAATAGTATGCTTGATGAAGTTGTAGGCCACGAAATATATTCATTTTTGGATAGGTATAGTGGTTATAACCAAGTGTGCATGTCTGAAGAAGACATTCCTAAAACTTCTTTCATTACGAATGGAGGAGTCTATGCTCGCACAATTATATGGTTTGGAGCTTTGTTCTGTTGTGTCCCCATTCATGAGGTTCCTTCCGTCTTGGCCTTAGCACATTCGGCTCCCATTGGTGTTCATTTTTCAATGGATTTAACATATATGAAGCTCGTGCAGAGCAGACTTTGGTGGCCCACAATGCAGCGTGATGTTCATGCCTATGTGCGGACCTATGATCCTTGTTAATGTATTGGTCAACCCCTTCCTCGACATAATTTTCCTGTTCAACCCATCCTCCCTCTTGAACCTTTTCAGAAGTGGGGATTGGATCTTATTGGTCCAATCACTCCCCTTGTGGCCCTTACTAGTAAGCAATACATTCTTACTTGCAAAGACTATGCAACTCGTTGGATTGAAGCTTTGGCTGTCGAGTCGACCACAACTTTGGTGGTTGCTAAATGTTTAATTCAAGATCTCTTCCTATGTTTTGTTCTTTGTTTGGAAATTGTATCTAACCGAGACACACACTTTGCTAACGACTTGATTCTTTCACACAGTCTTTCCATAATACCCTTAAATTCAACACCCCTTGTTATCTGGGAGCTAATGGCTTAGCCGAAAGTACTAATAAGACCTATTAAACAAACTCATTATTGCTTACCTCGAACACTGGGATCATTTATTGGCTGTTGTATAATGGGCATATTAGATTGATTAAAAAGTCATTATTGATTATACACCTTTTTGTCTTATGAGATTGAGGTTGTTGCTTCTATGGAACTTGTGGTTCCTAGCTTGGGGTGGGTATTGAGTAGAAATTGTTGCCTAAAGACTCCTTGTATTCTTTGATTGATGACCTTCATTTGTAAAATGAAAAACATTTTGAGAGTTTTCTAGTCATGCAAGAAGTGCAGCGTTGGCAGACTCGGACTCATGGTTGGTTTCTTTGAACTTGATATTGTTGGAAGGCCAATTGGTACTTTGCTAAAATTCAAAGGTGGACCAGACTGCTAGCAAATTCAAAGTCCGATGGTTTAGTCTTTATCAAATTTTAGTGGCTAGGTCCAAAAACGTTCCACTTATAAACTATTATTAGAGAATCGATTAAAATTATGGTCAATGGGTCAAAGCTCCATCCTTTTTGGTCATCCTGTAGATGGGAAATCATTTTTTCACGGCCCATGATTGCATGATTTTTCATGTTAGTTTATTGCTCCTTTTCTTCACTCGCGTTCATCATTTCCCTCATCCTTTAACCTTAATACCTACATTTCTCCTCCATGTTTAAATTTCCTTGCTTGGCATTCCACCCCTTATTGTTTTAGCATCCTTGTGCACCCACTTTATAGTCCTACTGCTCTCATACAAATCCGCTATGGATATTCTTGATTCAATCGAGCTGCTTTGAGATATCTTCTTAGATGAGACCTCACACTTCTTACACCTCTATAGGTTATTGCGATTCACCCTCCTGTAGTGGGATGCTACTGTATTGAAGCCCACCGCTGAGAGTATCATCCAATCGATTTTTCCTTCCAAATGATGATAGCTCCTCAGTTGCATCAATTTCTCATGCTAACATGGATTTTTTTTTCCAAATCATAGTTCTAACGAATATGATATCAGCTGCCACCCTAAATTGAAGTGTTCTATTCTCTAGCTCATGGTAATTTCCATGAATCTCTAACACCACCACCCTAGGACATTAGTAGATAGCTTTATCCCCTCATTGGCACTATAGCCCATGGTCCGATTAATTGGCTAGTCATTTTTTTTAACCATATTCATAATGAATGCCAACTGATTGTTAGACAATTAGATTAAGGTCATCGCCCGAAAACCCATCTATCTTATCTTCTTTCCATACTCTACATTGGTGACTTCCCCATAATTATCCATGTTCTTGTAATCTTGCATTGGCTTTCTCCTCCATCATCACCCACTGAAGAAGAAGATGATGAGAGTCTAAACCTCATCTTTCAACGTGCAAAAAGACCCTGCCAAATCCAAAGCTCTTCTTCCTTTGACATCCGTATTGCTAGTTTGGAACCTGTTGTAGAACCATCTGCTATTTCTCCTCAAGCCTCTCTTGTCATCTTTTTTGCTGACTCTTTTTTTTCTCTCGGTGGTGCTATCCAACCCTCCTACACTTTGTCTCTCCTACCAATCAACCCTATTGCTCTTGTGGATCAGGCCATGCAGGATGCAATACCCTCTCAGCCACCATCATCACTTTTTTGTGCTCTATCATAGTATGCTTCTTCCACCTCATCTCCAAATTATTCTCCACCAGGAACCTGCCCCCCCCCAATCCAGGATGGTCATCACCTTTGCCACCCCATTCTCGTAATCCTATACCAGAAGAGCATGCTGATGAAGATGTACCCATTCTTCCACCTCTCCCTATGCCACACGAACAATTTTGGCACTTTCTTGTCAATTATCAATGTGGCCTTCACGAATTCAATCACCTTAACACTGATCTTATCTATATGAAAAATTTGATGGCCCTAGACATAGATGATTCCCTTCAGACAGATGTAGCATTGAACAATCATAAAATGTGGTTGGAACAATGTGTTCAACACCTACAAGATGAAGCAGTAGCCAAAGAGTTCAATAACCACAAAGTTTCTAAAGCATTATTCAAAGAATCAAAATAAGTCGCTTATTATAAGGGTTTCTATGAGGAAGTTATGCATGATACCAAAGAATGTAAGAAGAAAGTTGAGAATCTTCAAGAAGCAAATGGCTACCATCTACACGAAATTCAAGAACTTGAAAAAGACATGATGGTGTAGAATGTTGCTATTAATGAAGTCAAATTTTAACTTCAGTAGCAATTTTAAGATTATGATATTCCCTAGTAGATTGCAGTTGCTTTGCAAGAGACGAATGAGCAATTGCCTACCAGAGTTGCTCAATAAGAGAAAGTTACGGCTTAGTTCGAGCATCTTCTTAACAGTCTACAGACTGGACTAGAGAAAGAAAGGGCTTTTAATATGCAAGATCTTTAAACTATGCAGACCAAATGCCACCATTGAAAACACATTATGGAACAAGACTTCTACTTGCAGGAAGAATTCAGTTTGTAGTTGGTAGAGGCACACAGTAAAGCTAGAGTCATATCGACCTCCACTTGGAGTGTCGTAGCTAAAGGGGCAATTGTTGGTGCATTTCAAGCCTTCACACTTGGCTTGGAACCTTGGAAGATTAGCTTGGAACCCTTGAAGAATATCTCTACATGAAGCAAGGGTCATAGGAACCTATGCCTATGATTTCTTACCATTTTACTTACTTGTAAAAGTCTATATGACTTGGCATCTAGTGTAATCACACCTACTTGATAGATTCGTGGAAAAAAGGTAGTTGATTAATGGAGAGAATATCTCCCTACATTTAGTGGAGTGATCATAGGAGATTTGAATTTGAATTCAAAATCAAATTCTCACTTAACTCCTATAAAAAAACTACAAGTCAAATGTCGCGGGTGTTCTTCACCATTCCCGAGGCTAACATCTGTGATCATTGAGTGTGTGAGTGCTACTTCATAGCCTACACCTCTGAGTACCATTTGGCTATGTGTATCATGCCAATGGGAATGTACATTTACATGATCTAATACAAATACTTACATTCACTATCTCTGGTTTTCTCTGAGTCATCTACTCCAAGTCTGTCAACTTCAACAAGGCATATCTCAAGATCTACTGAACCAAATCAAGTGATTCAAGGCTTGTTGGAACCAGCTCAAAGCATTCTACAAGACTACAGAGTTGGAAGAAGTTTGGTTCAGCCATTTTCGAGAAATCGTCATCGAACTACTCTCTGGTAATTTTTTGCAGAGTTCCTAAAAAGTCGGGAGTGTCCCTAACTTTGCTAAAGTGATTTCTCTGAGTATAGTCTATCATTTTATCTCATTCCACTTGTAAATGGAAGCTTACTAAGTTAATAGAATACCTCTAGAAGGAATTTTGTCAATTGTAACTGTACTGGTCATACTGAATGAAAGACTGAGCAGGTATCAAGACAAAAATAGAAAGTTTCTAAGCCTTGTGATTTACAAACTTGTCTGTTTTGATCAAGTCATTACTCAAACCTTTTCCAAAGTACATATAGCATATTTTGGTATCATTTGGAAGCTTAAGAAGTCTACTAAGTATATCTGGAGTCAAAGAGGGCTGGTGCAAAGCAGGATTAGCAGCATCAACTCAATCTTTTGAGTGCATCCAACCATCTTTCCCAACAGTGGTATCAGAGCAAATAAGGTAAACATGGGAGATGGTTTTCCTTCATTCATTGACAAATTGGACAGGAACAATTACCAAGCTTGGTCTCTAAGGATGAAGACCTATCTACAAGGAAGAAGCTTATTTGGATACATATCAGGAGATGAGGAATTGCCCACATTCAAAGCTAGAGGACTACCCACCAAGGATGAACATGAGAGACTCAACCAATGGTGTGCAAAGGATGCTTTGGCAAGGTCTTACCTTCTTAACTCTATATCTGATTTCCTTTTACCTCATGTAAGGAACTGTAAGACTTCCCAAGAGACTTGGGAAACTCTGTCAACATATTTCTCTTCCAACACAAGGGCCAGGAAGAATCAACTATGGATTGATTCACAACCCTTAGGAAGCAGCCCAAGCAATCAGTCTCAGAGTATGTGACCAAGATTAAAGATGTGGCAGACCAATTAGCAAGCATTGGAGAGGAGATTGAAGAAGAACAAATAGTCAGGCAAGTAACAAATGGACTCAAGGCAGATGATAAGTGGGAAAGTTTCACCACTGCAATGGACCTCTACATGGACATGCATACCCCAGATCTCACAACACTTATGGGCCAACTTTTCACACATGAAGCAAAGTTTACAAAGGCAGGAGATCAATCAAAAGGTAACAACCCCTCTGCTCTATATACTGATAAGAAGATTAATGATAAAGGTAAAAGTAAGAAGGTTGATGAAGAAGGCTCTACCTCCCAAGCAAACTATGCAGGGAGAGGTAGATCCTCAAGAGGAAGAGGTAGAGGAGGTAAGTCAGGTAGGGGGAGACCCTACAACTCATCACCATGCAACATTTGTGGATTGTCCAATCATACCACAGATGAATGCTACAAGAACTACAAGAATCAGAGAGGAAGAGGCTACTCAAGAGGTGGATACTCTCAAGGGAGAGGCAGGTTCAACCAACACCAAAGCTACAATGGATACAACAATCAATACAATAACAATTACAACAACAACCACAATGGTAATTACCAAGGTGGATTCAGAAATAGAAGGGATTACAACAACTACACAGAGGAGCAAGATGACTCCCTATTGATCATGAATATGACCTCCAAGGCAGGTACAAATGATGATCATTTATTTTATATTGACTCAGGATGTTCTAACCATGTAGCTGGCAATGTGGCACTACTCTCTGATTTGGAAGAACCCAAGGGGAAACATCAGGTACAAACAGGTGATGATACTAAACACTCTGTTATAAAGATTGGAAATGTAAAGACATGTGATGGTAACGAGAATCTATTGAGCAGGGTACTCTATGTACCAACCATCACCAAGAATCTAATGAGTGTTGGTCAGATTGTGGAGAAAGGTTTGCAGGTCAGATTCACACAACATGGAGCATATGTGGAGGACCCAAGACATGGATTCAGAAGGATAGCCAAGGGAGAAAAATCAGGTAGATTGTTTACTTTTGAGCTAGAAGACACCAAGAACATTGCTTTATATAATTACAAGGATCAAACACTTTCAGAGTTAGAAATATGGCACAAGAGGTTAGGTCACATAGGTGAAAGAACCCTAAAGCAAATGTGCAGGGATCAATGTGTGCTTGGGATACCTAATGTGTCCAAGCAACATATGATTTACAAGTGTGGAGCATGTCAGTTTGGTAAGTCTCACAGGTTGCCCTATTCAAGGAAAGGTTTCATGCATGAAGACTACCTAGACTTGGTACACATAGATGTTTGGGGACCTAGCAAGGACCCTTCCATTTCAAGATCAAGGTATTATGTGTCCTTCATTGATGACTATAGCAGGTGGACTATCTTATACTTTATGAAGCATAAAGATGAAGTGTTTAATTGTTTCAAGAGGTATCTTGCACTTGTTGAAAACCAAACAGGAAGAAGCTTGAAAAGGCTAAGGTCAGATGGTGGAGGAGAATACGTCTCAAATGAGTTTGAAGATTTCTTGCAGGAAAGAGGCATCAAAAGGGAGATAACTACAAGGTACTCACCTGAACAAAATGGGGTAGCTGAAAGAAGAAATAGACTCATTGTAGAAATAGCTAGGTCTATGCTTAATGAAAAGAAGCTACCAAATTATCTTTGGGCAGAGAGTGTATCTACTGCCACCTATCTCATCAATAGGTTGCCATCCAAATCAATTGATGGCATGACACCATATGAAGCTTGGCAGGGTAAGAGACCTTCTCTGGATCATTGTAAAATCTTTGGTTGTGTAGCATATGTGCATATTCCCTCATAGGTAAGGGGAAAGCTAGATCCTAAAGCTGAAAAATGTATCTTCATTGGTTATGATTTGAACCAAAAGGGATACAGATTCTACAACCCAACAAACAAAGGCTTCAAGGTAAGCAGAGATGTCATCTTTGATGAGAATGACTCATGGTATGAGAATGAATGCAGGAAGATTAGTCTACCCTATGATATGGAAGAAGATTTCCCAAAGCTCACCAAGGAGGAACAAATTCAGAAAGATGAATCAAGCTCAGATGATGATGATACAATAAACCTTGAGGAATTCAAGGCATGGAAGTCCAAAGGAAAGATGAAGATGAAGAAATTAGAGGATACACCAGAATCCTCAACTCAAGCAATGAGGAGATCTCAGAGAGAAAAGAAGAAGCCTATCAGATTTGGGTATGACACATCACTTGTAACTAAACATTCTGTATATCTTGCAAAGGATTTGTTGAATGAAGAACCAGGTACCTATGAAGAAGCAATCACCAAACCAGAATGGAAAGGAGCTATGGATGAAGAAATAGAAGCTCTCAAGGAGAGTGATACTTGGGACTTGGTACCCAAGAAGGACTCTATGAAGGTGATAGGATCCAGATGGATCTACAAGCTAAAGAGAAATTCAGATGAAACAATAAACAGGTACAAAGCTAGGTTGGTTGCCAAGGGTTTTGCACAAACCCAAGGCATTGATTATGAGGAGACATTTTCTCCTGTGGCTAAGATGCCAACTATCAGAATATTGGTGAGTGTAGCTGCATCCAAGAATTGGAACATGTACCAATTAGATGTCAAGAATGCTTTCTTGAATGGATGGATATCTGAAGAAGTCTACATGTCACAACCACCTGGCTATGAAGACCCCAAGAAGGTAAACTATGTTTGTAAATTGAAGAAGGCTCTATATGGATTGAAGCAGGCACCTAGAGCATGGAATTACAGGTTGACAACCTATCTCCAAGACCAAGGATTTGTGATGAGCAAAACTGACACTTCTCTATTCATAAAGAGAAGTAGTACAGAGGTAATATACTTGTGTGTTTATGTTGATGACATCATCATTACAGGCAATGATGTCAATGGGATTATACACATCAAAGGATAGATGATGAAAGAATTCAAGATTAATGATCTTGGATTATTGAAGTACTTCTTAGGTCTTGAGTTAGTCTACACCAACTCAGGTATATATATCACTCAAAAGAAGTATATACAGGATATGGTCAAGAAGTTTGGCTTGCAGGATGCAAAAGACTCAACTACTCCAATGGAGGTCAACCTGAAGCTAAGTGCTCATGAAGGGGAAGAAGTCCAAGACATCACAGGATATCAAAGTATGGTAGATAGTTTGAATTATGCTACCTTGACAAGAATTGACATAGCATATGGAGTTAGTGTGCTAAGCCAATTCATGCACAAACCAAGGATACCTCATCTAGAGGCAGCAAAGAAAATCTTGAAGTACCTCAAAGGAACTCAAAGTCATAGTTTGTACTTTCCTTATACATCAGATATTGATATTAAAGTATATTCAGATGCAGATTGGGCAGGATGCAAGGATGATAGGAGGAGCACATCAGGATACATTTGTTTTGCAGGAGATAAACCTATTTCTTGGTCATCCAAGAAGCAACCTACAGTGGCATTGTCATCCACTGAAGCAAAGTATAGAGGACTTGCCAATGCAACTCAAGAAGCTATCTGGTTGAAGCTCTTGTATACAGATTTAGGTCTATACACTAGACCTCCAATTATCTTTGGAGATAACACTAGCTCACTTCACCTTGCAGCTAATCCAATATATCATGCTAGAACCAAACACATAGAGGTTCATTACCACTATGTGAGAGAGAAGCTGCTTAGTAAAGACATTCAATTGACATATGTGTCTACTAATATGCAATGTGCAGATTTACTCACTAAAGCATTGGATGGAAACAAGTTATGCAGATTCAAATCCATGATTGGATTGCAGGATGTGATTGAAGATTAAAAATGAAGACTTAAGCCAAAGTGCTTGGCTTGAGGGGGAGCTGTTGGTGCATTTCAAGCCTTCACACTTGGCTTGGAACCTTGGAAGATTAGCTTGGAACCCTTGAAGGATATCTCTACATGAAGCAAGGGTCATAGGAACCTATGCCTACGATTTCTTACCATTTTACTTACTTGTAAAAGTCTATATGACTTGGCATCTCATGTAATCACACCTACTTGATAGATTCGTGGAAAAAAGGTAGTTGATTAATGGAGAGAATATCTCCCTACATTTAGTGGAGTGATCATAGGAGATTTGAATTTGAATTCAAAATCAAATTCTCACTTAACTCCTATAAAAAACTACAAGTCAAATGTCGCAGGTGTTCTTCACCATTCCCGAGGCTAACATCTGTGATCATTGAGAGTGTGAGTGCTACTTCATAGCCTACACCTCTGAGTACCATTTGGCTATGTGTATCATGCCAATGGGAATGTACATTTACATGATCTAATACAAATACTTACATTCACTATCTCTGGTTTTCTCTGAGTCATCTACTCCAAGTCTGTCAACTTCAACAAGGCATATCTCAAGATCTACGGAACCAAATCAAGTGATTCAAGGCTTGTTGAAACCAGCTCAAAGCATTCTACAAGACTACAGAGTTGGAAGAAGTTTGGTTCAGCCATTTTCAAGAAATCGTCATCGAACTACTCTCTGGTATTTTTTTGCAGCGTTCCTAAAAAGTCGGGAGTGTCCCTAACTTTGCTAAAGTGATTTCTCTGAGTATAGTCTATCATTTTATCTCATTCCACATGTAAATGGAAGCTTACTAAGCTAATAGAATACCTCTAGAAGGAATTTTGTCAATTGTAACTGTACTGGTCATACTGAATGAAAGACTGAGCAGGTATCAAGACAAAAATAGAAAGTTTCTGAGCCTTGTGATTTACAAACTTGTCTGTTTTGATCAAGTCATTACTCAAACCTTTTCCAAAGTACATATAGCATATTTTGGTATCATTTGGAAGCTTAAGAAGTCTACTAAGTATATCTGGAGTCAAAGAGGGCTGGTGCAAAGCAGGATTAGCAGCATCAACTCAATCTTCTGAGTGCATCCAACCATCTTTCCCAACAGCAATGACACTGCAACCGACTAAAGTCCAAAATTTTTTGAAGATGATGATTAAGAAAGTTCAATCTACATTCCAAGATGCCAAGGCCTCTTTTACAATTGATATTCATACTTCGTCAGATGAAGAGCAAGAGGATGTAGCATAAAAAAAGAATAATATATCCTTTTGGGTTCAGGTCCTACATGTGTGCCAATGTTAGGCCATCGAAAGGCAATTTATTATAAATTATATTTCTTTTTGGTGAAGAGTCCTAACCAAATCAGTAGACTAATGTGTAACCTTTCCCAGTAGTAATAGAATCGATTCTCTCTCAGTGTAGAGAGAGAGAGAGAGATAGAGAGACAAGTATCGGACGTATCAGAATCTCCATCCATTATAATGTAGGAGAAGTTCTCAACTATATATTGAGTCCTAAGTATTGTGTTCTCTTCGATCCTTTTTGTTTATGATTGTGGTTGTAGCTGTAAGTTTGACTGTAATTAGATCCTGCACCAAGCTGTTTAAAGTTTATGTTTGAGAAGTTTGAGGTACTGGATATTTGTGCCTAGGTCAATAATACCAACGCCCATACCGACGCCCATACCGACACATCTGCTGGGTGTACCGTCGCGTATACCGGTGCCTGCTGGGTGTACTGATGCTTATTCCAATGACATTATTGGGAGTACCATCGCGTATACCGACGACCATATCTGCAAAATTCTTTTTGGGCAGAGTGTGTTGTTTTTTGCTACAGCAACATTACCGTGATGTTGCTTAACAAAAGACAATACACTCTGCCCAAAAAAAACGAGTACATGTGATGTGTACTCTAATGTCAACCGAAATATGATTTCATAAAACAAAATATTATTAGACACAAAAGAGATAATCAGAATGAACCATGAACCATGTACAAAAAAGTGATATATTTCATAAACAAAGCATGTACAAGAGTGTGGCAAACCACTGTCATATATGACGCTTTTACAAAATGCGGCAAAGCAATGCATTGCCATATAAAAATCAAATACAAAATTTTGGTGTGCCACTACCATACACATGCAGAGAACGTTCCATATCAATAGTCCTGCAACAAAGAACATTAATGGAATGAGATAAATTCACACGAAATTACAAACAATAAGTAAAAAACAAGTTTATAAATTAATCACCTCATCACAAACGCTCCCATGAAATGATCGCACCGCGTCCCTCTTAGTCCTCCAATAGTGCAGTCAATCCATGTTGATATCCGTAAGCCTCTTTCGTTCATGTTGGAGGACGACCCATTGCCAGATCCTATAACAAATATAAAAAACATTAGAGGAACATACATGAGAAACTTAACACAAATAAATTCAATAAATAAAATGGTACTTACAAAATCATGATGCATCGTGTCATATCCCTCGCTGCCCAAATGTGACGGTCCAACCGTATCTAAACTTGTGGCTACGGCATCTCGCTGCTAGCGATATCGGTCAAGAGTTTGCTGCTGCTCGTCATGAATCAGATCCCACTCCTTAGCATCTAACCATACAGGCTTTGGTAAGCCTGCTTTGAAAGCATCACGAGCCTTTGATCGTTGATGGGACATAACCTCACGTGCGGTGTGCGGAATCCACTCTAAACTGACAAGAGACTGTCCATCGGCTGGTCGGAACTCCTGATAAATTGTTTGTGTGATATAATTCTTCTAATCTTTATCCTGTTCACTCCATTTCAGCATGATGGAGTGTCCAAACTATATGGAGTAAAGCTGTCGTATACATGCACACATTGCTTTGCCAGTCGCATCCATCACCGGAGCTCCATCTCGGATACTATACACCTTGGAGTATACTCCATCTCGCTAGCTTTCATTTGGCATTGCGCTTGTCGACCAATTTGTCCTTCACGTAAAACATGTCCATCAAGCAAATATCTATGGTGTCCTTCATAGAAAATTTTACGTAGTGCTTTGGAATAGTGTGCTTCGAGTCGTGGTCCGCATAAGGGACAAGCATGGTAACCCGAAATTGATAAACCTGAACATTCACCATAAGCAGGCCAATCATGCATCGTCCACATAAGTATGCCTTGCACTCGCACGTCTTGTTTTCTTATAAGTTGAGACATGTCAAGCATAGTAATCCCATCCCATAAAATGTGCAGTTCTTCCACAAGTGGTGCAAGATATACATCCATGTTTTTTACCTTATACTTACCTGGTACAATAAGAGCTAATAATAAATGACCTTTCTTTGTGGCCAGCCATGGTGGGATGTTATAATTCACCAAACATACAGGCCATGTTCTCCATGAAGAACTGCGTAAACCAAATGGATTGACTCCATTCATAGCTAGGCCTAGACGTATGGACCGAGGCTCACTAGCAAACTCTAGCCGCTTACTATCTATGTGCTTCCAAGCATCAGAGTCAGCAGGCACTCACATTACACCATCTGTAGACATGTTCTTTGTATGCCATGACATTAACTCAGCTATAGATTTGCATCTAAACATGTTCTTAATTCGTGGAATGATAGGAAAGTGGCGAAGAACCTTTGCGGGGATTGCTTCGCCTACAAGTTCTTCTCTAAATCTATTTGCTCCACACTTTGGACATACATGGAGATGCTCATATTCATTCCGAAAGAGAATGCAATCATTCGGACAAGCATGAATTTTAGTGTAATCCATTCCAATGGATTGTAAAAGTTTTTTTGCATCTCCACGTGTTGGAGGATGTCATTGCCCTCTGGAAAAAATTGATCTTTAAGAAGCCTGCAATAAGCAGTTAAAACGATATTAGTAAATAACGTTATTTTGATATAACAATGAAAGTCAATTTGTTCTCCACTTACCTGAACAATTCAGTAACACTACTATCTGACCATCCATAAATGGATTGCAGATTGAGCATCATGAGTGATGCACGTAGTACAGATATCTTTGCTCCATTGTAAAGTGGTAAACGAGCTAGTCTTCGCATGTTTTCATATTCTTCATCGACTTTTGATCGTGCAAATTCTGTTGTGTCCATGAAACTCTCGACATCTTCTCCACCATCATGATCTCCATATGCTCATTCTGTGTAATATTATTAGTAATTGCTTGTACTTCTAAGTCCTTCTTTGTTCTCTTTTTTCCACAAGAGGTTACTAGTGCAATGTCGTTTGGGTCCATCTCCTCACTTGGGGGACCATGCGAATGGAAGCGTAGGTTTTCTAGTCGACTCCTATCAAAGGATCCATACTCTCTAACATGTGCAGTACAAATCTGTTGTTTTCGATAAATTTGATACTTGCACTGAGTGCAAGGACATGCTATTCTCTCCTCCGGATCCAAAGAAGCCATTTGCTACAATATGGACATTTTAGATCATTTGTTTTTTTATTAAACCTAAAAATATTACTCCTAAAGACTTAAACCTGAAATACTAAAACCTAAATACTTAAACACCTAAAAAAACCTAAAAGCCTAATCTTAAAACCCTAATTCTATTACATATATTTATTTATTTATTATTTATTCAGATATTTTCCTTAAACCCTAAAACCCTAAAACCCAAATCCAAATCCTAAAAACCTAAAACCCTATTTTATATATATATTTACTTATATATTCAGATTTTTTCTTAATTAATCCTATTTTTATATATTTAATTATATATATTTAATTAAATTATTTAAAACACTAGTACTTTTTATATTTATATATCTATATAATTATCCCATTTTATATGTATATGTATTTATTTATTCAAATTTTTTCCTTAAACCTTAAAACCCTAAAACCCTAATCCTAATCCTAAAAACCTAAAACTCTAATCCTAAAACCCTAATCCTAATTCTAAAAACCTAAAACCCTATTATATATATATATATATATATATATATATATATATATATATATAATATATATATATATATATATATATATATAGAGAGAGAGAGAGAGAGAGAGAGAGAGTGAGAGAGAGAGAGATAGATAGAGTCAGATTTTTTCTTAATTAATCCTATTTTTATATCTTTGATTATATATATTTAATTAAATTATTTAAAACACTAGTACTATTTATTTATTCATCCAGATTTTTCTTTAAACCCTAAAACCCTAATCCTAATCCTTAAAACCTAAAACCCTAATCCTAAAACCTAATCCTAATCCTAAAAACCTAAAACCCTATTTTATATATATATATTTAGTTATATATTCAGATTTTTTCTTCATTAATCCTATGTTTATATATTTAATTATATATATTTAATTATATATATTTAATTAACTTATTTAAAACACTAGTACTTTTTATATTTATTTATTTATATAATTATCCTATTTTATGATATATATATTTATTTATTTATTCATATTTTTTCCTTAAACCCTAAAGCCCTAAAACCCTAATCCTAATCCTAAAAACTTAAAACCCTAATACTAATTCTAAAAACCTAAAACCCTATTATATATATATATTTTTATATATATTCAGATTTTTTCTTAATTAATCCAATTTTTATATATTTAATTATATATATTTAATTAAATTATTTAAAACACTAGTACTATTTATTTATTTATTCAAGTTTTTTCCTTAAACCCTAAAACCCTAATCCTAATCCTAAAAACCTAAAACCCTAATCCTAAAACCATAATCTTAATCCTAAAAACCTAAAACCCTATTTTATATATATATTTATTTATATATTCTAAACCCTATAAAAATCTAAACCCCTAATCCTAAAACCCTAATCCTATTTTATATATATGTTTATTTATATATTCAGATTTTTTTTCTTATTTTTTTCTATACTTTTTCTTAATATAAATGTAATTGAGTTATATGTATGCCTAAACCCTAAAACCCTAATATTAAATATCTAGACCTAAAATATGTATATTTCTGTACATAGGTGTATATACATGTATATATGTATTATATGTGTATGTCTATGTATGTGTAAATAGCGTAAAAACCCTAATCCTGTTTTTATATATTTGATGTAAAAAAAACTTCAATATAAAAAATTTATATATTTAATTATATATATTTAATTAAAACACTAGCTTATGTGTGTGTGTATGTGTATGTATGCATATGTGTATATATATGTGTGTATGTATGTGTGTATGCATGTGTCTGTGTATGTATGCATGTGTGTACATGTGTGTGTGTATGTATGCATGTGTGTATATGTGTATGTGTATGTATACATGCATGTGTGTATATGTGTATGTGTGTGTATGTATGCATGCATGTATGTATATGTGTATGTATGTGTGTGTATGCATGCATGTGTGTGTATGTAAGCATGCATGTGTGTATATGTGTGTGTATGTAAGCATGCATGTGTGTATATGTGTGTGTATGTAAGCATGCATGTGTGTACATGTATGTGTGTATGTATGCATGTGTAAATGTGTAGATGTGTGTGTGTGTATGTGTGTGTGTATGTATGCTCTATTTTCCTATGTGTATGTATGCATGTGTGTATATGTATATGTGTGTGTATGTATGCATGCATGTGTGTATATGTGTATGTGTGTGTATGTATGCATGCATGTGTGTATATGTGTGTATGTATGTGTGTGCATGTATGTGTGTATGTGTGTGTGTGTATGTGTATGTATGCATATGTGTATATATGTGTGTGTATGTATGTGTGTATGCATGTGTGTGTGTGTATGTATGCATGTATGTATATTTGTATGCGTGTGTATGCATGCATGTGTGTATATGTGTGTGTATGTAAGCATGAATGTGTGTATATGTGTGTGTATGTAAGCATGCATGTGTGTACATGTATGTGTGTATGTATGCATGTGTAAATGTGTAGATGTGTGTGTGTGTATGTGTGTGTGTATGTATGCTCTATTTTCCTATGTGTATGTATGCATGTGTGTATATGTGTATGTGTGTGTATGTATGCATGCATGTGTGTATATGTGTATGTGTGTGTATGTCTCTCTCTCTCTCTCTCTTTCCCCCTCTCTCTCTCATCTCTCTCATCTCTCTCTCTCTCTCTCTTTCCCTCTCTCTCTCTCTCATCTCTCTCTCTTTCTCTCTCTATCAATAGAAAATAAAACAATCACTTACATGTCCCTCTTTTGGATCGTTGTCGTCAAAGCGTAATGTATGTCGTCTATCATCAAATTCCAAACAATCGATGCCAAAGAACTTCTGCAAAATCAAAGAGAAGAGAAATTATAAGACCTAAAGCATAGACAAAGACAAAGGATAACAGTACGCACACTACGTACCAAGATCTCAGATCTAAACCGAGGGAGAGTGTGTGTGTGTAGAAAGAGAGGTCTGTGTGTGTGTGTGTGTGCACAAGACAATGCAGTTTGCATTTCCCTTCACGCACGCAAGTTCGACAGAAGACAAACAATACTCAAACATGCGCAAAAAAGTGAAGTTTTGCTCTTGGATTCTCGGTATGTTTAAAACTCTGCCTTGGTATGGGCATCGGTATGAGCATCGGTAACTTCCAGTAAATTACCGACGCTTATACTGGCGGTTGCGGGGCACACCGATGATCCGTTTAAAATGGTCATACCGACAGTCACTTCACCGTCAGTATCTTTAAGTGAGATTTTTCGACGTTTATATTGACACCGCAAGTGACCGTCGGTATAAGCGACGTCGGTATGCCCCTCATATGTTGTAGTGACTATAAGGCCTTCCGTTGTACTCTCCCTCATTAAGGAGGCCTCAACTCTTACATTGTGGCACTAACTGCACATCCTTGTCTTGCCCAAGAATCCAACCTTTTTAGGTTTCTCTCAACTTTTGGAGCACTCAAGGCACTCATTTCTTCTTCACTTTGTAACATCTCAAGTGGAAGAAGAAATTGTGTGTGTGTTTGTACCTTGGGAGGCTACTCTAAGCACCAAAGTGCGACTCTCTCTTACTGCAAATTTTGGACTACTCTAAGCCCTCTCCCTCTCAAAGATGTCTCTCTCATGATTAATTGTAAGGCTACTCTAAGCCTTCCATTTTTTTCAAAGTTTGCAGATATTTTCAAGTGGTAGTTTTTGCACACAAGGTGTCTTTGGAAAATGTTATTTACATTAACAAGCTCAAATAAGATCAACATACAAATACCTACCTCTACATGAAAGTTACATGAAATACCAATCCGATTTAGTTTCTTTTCATCACCAAGATCAAATAAGATCTACATACAAATACCTACCTCTACATGAAATTTACATGAATTGATGGGTTATAGAGTTAAGGAACAATGCATCATCTATGAGCCGTTTAAAGCAACATTTTATATCGCACGCGAGAGCGAACTTTGTGGATCTTGAATTTATTGTACACAGTTCTTCAATTCATATTCATAGAGAAGCTCGTTAGTAAACTATGCTTAAGCTAAATAGTCTGCCGCTTGCCCCTGATTTGTGGGATAAGGGGTTCCCTAGTGCACTTTGTCATTCATTGTATCTACTCGTTATTTTTTCAATTCAAGCAAGGTCCCCCGTGGTGCAAATGATGCGTTTGTGGCATGAAATACTTGGGATACCTCTTCTGTTCGTGCCCCAGATCAATACCTTGAGAGAATCATGGTGTTACAAGGACAAATCAACTGGAAGCAAGCTTTGCTACATGAAACAATAGGATGTTCCTCATCACTGTGGAATGCTATAAAAGGGGAGATTCTATGGAAAATATAAAAAGAGAGGTGTGCAACCAACTTTGGAAGTCCTCCTAAACAATGGTTGATAAAAAAATCTCTTTTCTTTTTAGGCAAAAGAATTTAGAATTGTAAGAAACTCTTTCCTTTTAGACATCATAGAGTGCTCTTTCTAGAGAGCAACAAGATCAAAACCAAGTGGGTCCCACATGAGAGGGACAAGAGGGTTATCAATCTTCTTTGTAAAATTCTTTAGTAATCTATAAGAAGTCCCTGATTTATGGGATACAGAGGGTCCCATGGGTGCTAGGACTGTTCACTTGTACAACTTTAATTTTTATTAATTAAAGTTTGAAAGGCTCTCTCGAACTTTCTTAAAAAAAAAAAAATCACGCAAGGGAGAGTAGGCAAGAGCCGCACTTTCAATTTAACAAAAAAAAAAAAAAAAAAAAACTCATATACAATAAACTTGGTGGTCGCGTGTGATTCTTGAATTGAATGTTTACAAGGCAAACCACTTTTTGTGATTCTGTACTAGTTTTCAAATCATTTTAGTAAAGTGCAGAGATAGACTGATGTTCTGTTCAAGTAGAGTGATAAACAGCACAAGCCAAGCTTGTACTGAAAAATATAAAGCCACCAAAGGAGATGGATTCCAAGAACATCAAAAGACAAGGTTTTCTTGCATGAAAAATGTGGTAACTGATGATGATATGAAGAAGAAGAAGAGTACGAGGTTCACCTTTCAGATCGCTATGTGTGAGTACAAAATAAGCATCTTACTTTACAGTTGCTTTTCATAAGAAAACAAAATTTGTAGCTTTTGCATAAAGAAGTTTGAAGGGAAGGCCTTCACCAAGTGGTTAAGGAAATTCAAAGAGCTCAATGAGTTCTATTCATTTACGACAGCATAAATATGATCTACATTTATACCCTCTTCATAATCTGAAGTAATCGTTTAAAGTAGTGGACATAATTAATATGAAGATGATCGCCTTTTCATTAATCTGAAGTTGTCCGCCTTTTCATTAAAACTCAGTACAGAATTGAGAGAGAAACATAATCCTTAATTAAACACAGCAAACTTGCATACAGCTGTGAGACGTCTTTAATTCGAAATGGGTTATGGCTTATCCAGCTCAGCCATCTCTCTCTCTCTCTCTCTGTGTTTGCACACCACCATACTTATTAAATCGCTTGAACCTTATCCTATGTTAATTCCAGCTCAGCTCTCTCTCTCTCTCTCTCTGTCTCTCTCTCTCTTTCACATCACATCAGCTTCAAAATACCTTCACACCACCATATTTATTACTATCGCTTGGACCTTATCCTATGTTAATTCCAGCTCAGCTCAGCTCTCTCTCTCTCTCTCTCTCTCTCTCTCTCTCTCTCTCTCTCTCTCTCCTTCACATCACATCAGCTTCAAAATACTTTCACACCACCATATTTATTACTTGGGTTGAACCTCATCCTATGTAAATTCGATCTCAACCATCTCTCTCTCTCTCTCTCTCTCTCTCTCTCTCTCTCTCTCTCTCTCTCTGCCTACACACCACATCAGCTTCAAAATACCTGCACACCACCATATTGATTAAATCGGTTGAACCTTATCGTATGTTAATTCCAGATTAGCGCTCTCTCTCTCTCTCTCTCTCTCTCTCTCTCTCTCTACCATGGCCTCTGTTGCGCTACTTCCTATATGGCAGATCTACAGCGAAAATATATGATCTTTTTCACGGGTTCTAAATGTAATGTAATGAACTATACGTGATGACGCACTGATTCCTTACCTAAAAAATAAAACCAGAAAATCCTAAAATCTATAGAATCTTTACAATACTAAATAAAAAAAGGAGTCTTAATTGTCAATTTAGGAGAAATTAGATAAAAGTTATGTGAATGGTGTTATACCTATTCTCCAATTTTCTGTTCAGAAACCCATTTTTCCATTTTGCAGGATTTGAAAAATAACACTTTAAAACAACGAATCAAATTTGAAACGTTAATTTCATGAACAAACATTTCTTAAAACCGTAGGTCTTTCTGGTCAACTTATTGATATTACCTTTTCCAACCTCTCTATGAAATTAGAAGGTTCATCCATATAAGATCTTTATAGAAATCCCACCCTCTATGAAATTAAGAGAGTTGATGTGTTATATAATTCTTATGGAAAAAATACATCATATATAAACAGTTTAAAGCAAGATTTCATATCACCCACTAGTGCGAACAAAAGCATGGATTCTTAAAATTATATACAATGAATGGATTCGTGATTCTTGATTTCAATATTTAGACAGAGATTGTACTATTCCAATGTCTACTGCTATTCAAACCATATGCATCGTAATATATCAAAAGAAAAGTTCACAAAAGGGCAACCTCAACAAGAAATGGTGCCAATCATGGACGCGACTGCGATGGAATATGAAGTTCATGGCTATTTGGCACCCTCTTATAAAAAATAAAAAGTTTGTCTTCCTATGGCAAATTCTTCATCGAGGAATCTGGACAAACCTAAAGGCTAGCAAGCTTTGTGGGGCGTCTCCTTGGTGCAAGCGGTGTTTCTGGTCCATTGAAGATGCTAGTCATGTCTTCTTTACTTGTCCCAACTCCAACAGGCTTTGACAGATCGTTGGAAAGAAACTTAGACTCGAGAAGCATTTCAGATGGAAAGAAGCTCTTATGGGGGAAGCGATTGGCTGGTCGGCGACTCTCTGGAATGCCATTAGAGGGGAGGTCCTCTGGAAGATCTGGCGGGAAAGATGTGCTTATAACTTTGGTGACTCCCCCAAAGAGTGGTCGATTGAGAAATCCTTTTTCCTCCTGGGTAAAAGAATCGCCAACTATAAGAAATCCCCCCCCCCCCCCCCCCCCGTTTCAGGCATCATAAAGTACTCTATATGATCGATGACAAACTCAAAGCCAAGTGAGCCTTGCATGAGGGGGATGAGAGGGTGATTAACCTTCTTTGTAATGCCATCTAATCCTTGTAAGATCTACCCCTACTATGTGAGACTTGGGGGTCCTGTGGGCACTAATTCCCTTCACTTGTACCTTTCTTTTTGTTTATTTAATTCAAGACCGGGAGAGTAAACTAAGGCCGAACTTCCTTTATATTAAAAAAAAAAGGGAAAAGAAAAGAAAAGTCACATCATCTTACCATTATTGCACCTCTACAGTGATAGGCATCACAAGGCAATGTTGTGCTTAGAAATATGAAGATTTCTCAGGACGTGGATTCTCTCAAACATCAAAAGGTATGAAAGAAGAGTACGCGGTGCACCTTGCTTTCAGATCGCTGTGTGTGAGTACAAAATAAGCATCTTACTTACCGTTTTCAACACTAAAAGACTCTTCAATTTATTCCTCATCTTGCTTTCATAAAAAGCAAAATTTGTAATTTTCCTTTGTAATCTTGCTTCCTTTGTGCACTGAGTTGGAGTACATGTAGTGGCATGACAACTGCAATGGCAGGACTCCTTTGCTCATTTCACATTCTCCCTAACACGTGATGACTGTAACTTCATGTTTTTTTATAAAGAAGGTTGAATGGAAGGCCGTCTCACATCAATGAGTTCAATGAGTCCTATTCATTTACGACAGCATAAATATGATGTACATTTATCCCCTCTTCATAATTCCAAGCTAAAGCTTCAGTGGACAGTTTAGATGGCATTACAAAGGAGGTTAATCCCTTTCTCTTGTACTTTTTTTTCAATTAATTCAAGTATGAGAGAGTAGGCTAACTTCCTTTATTTAAAAAAAGCTTCAGTGGACATAATGAATTTGAAGTTGATCGCCTTTTCATTAATCTGAAGTTGTCCGTCTTTTCACTAGAACTCGATACAAAATTAAAACTAGACTCTCCTAAAACTCTAGAATCTTTATAAACCTTAAGAAAAAAAGGAAATTTAATTGTAAGTTTACGGAAAAATAGATATATTTTATGTGAACGTAGATATAAGTATTCTCAAATTTTTCTGTTCTAAAATCCATTTTTTCTCTTTCGGAGGATTTGGAATGATACTTTACAACAATGAATCAAATTTCAAATATTATTTTCATGAAGAAACATTTCTTAAAACCATAGAATTTTCTATCCAATCTATTGATTTCATTCATGTCTAAGTATTGTTGATTAATCAATACTGATATGGAGAAAATGTAGGGAAAGATTTAGCTCCATAATCACACTATTTTTTCTTCATCCTCTTCAGTTTAGCATGTATACAAGATGTAACTCAAGCTCCTTGTCACTCTTTTTTATTTACGCAGTCCCTCATATTTTTATTACACGTATTATAATCTGTACGTAAATAGATAATTTTGTGTCTCAAACCCATAAAATGTCTCTAGCTGTTTATCTATTGACAATCTTAGTTTAACATTTCAACACCAAAAGACTTTTTACTTTCATCCTCATCTTGCTTTTGGGGAGATGGTTTAGCGGTAGTGCCTTGTACTCCTCAGCAGATGGCCAAGGTTCAAGTCCCGCTCGGGGCTTGATGCCTCAGCTCTCAAAAGAGCATACTCTAAGGAAATTTGAAGAGCTCAATGAATCTTTTTTCATTTATGACCACATAAATATGATGCACATTCATCCCCTCTTCATGCTCTGAAGTTGTCGTCTTTGTGGAATTATTTTTCAGAAACTCAGTACAGTATTAAGAGAGAAACATACCTTTTTTTTCTTGTTTTGGAAAACCGGACTTCAAGTGATAAACAAGGAAAAATTTACAAGAAAGTTAAAGACAATTAGAGAAAAAGTTTATAAGTTTTTTGTCCCCTTTACTAGGGAACCATTTGTTTTTCAAGTTGTCATCTTTTAGACTGAGCTAATTGTGATGCCTAAAGGAAGGAAGTGGATTTCTTACAATCATGAATCCTTTTAACTGGAAGGAAGTGGATTTCTTACAATCATGAATCCTTTTAACTTGATGGA
>CM035410.1:150212669-150220169 GCA_020310875.1 Ceratopteris richardii
ACTCTATGGATTGAAGCAAGCTCCAAGAGCTTGGAATTATAGAACTGTGAAGTATCTCAATGATCTTGGATACCAAAGTTCAAAGGCAGATGCAAGTCTACTCATTAAAAGAACAGATGAAGGTATGATCTACATTTGTATTTATGTAGATGACATTATAATCACAGTACGTCAGATGAAGGAATCATGGAGGTAAAGATATTGCTTGAAAAAGAGTTCAAGATCAATGATCTAGGAAAGTTATCATACTTTCTTGGAATGGAAGTTACATATACAGATCATGGTGTATATGTTTTGCAAGAAAGGTATCTTCTCAACTTACTGAAGAAATTAACATGGAGAATTGCAGAGAAGCCTCAACACCACTTGAGGTCAATCATAAACTTAGCAAATATGATGGTGCAAAGTTTAAAGATATGAGGAAGTATCAATCTTTACTGGGAAGCTTGATTTATGCTACACTAACAAGACCAGATCTTAGTTTTGTAGTAGGAGTTCTCTCACAGTTTATGCATTGTCCGAAGGATCAACATTGGGTTGCAGGACAAAGAGTTCTTAGATATATCAAAAGAACTATAAAAGAAGAATTATATTATCCTTTTACATCATATATAAAGCTGAGAGCATACAGTGACTCAGACTGGGTAGGAAGTCAAGATGACAGAAGGTCAACACATGTGTATATAATATACCTAGGAGATAAGCTTGTGAGCTGGTGTTCAAAGAAGCAGCATACAATGGCTTTATCGTCAACTGAAGCTGAGTATAAGGGACTTGTGGAAGCAGCTAAAGAAGTGATATGGATGCAGACCTTGTTCAAAAGCTTGGGAATTGATCAAGGTATACCTATCATACATGGAGATAATATGAGTTCGTTGTATCTTGCAGTAAATCCTCTATTTCATGCAAGAACAAAGCACGTAGAGATTCAATATCATTTCCTAAGAGAAAAGGTAATGGAGAAGGAGATTGAAATAGTATACACTCCTACAAAAGATGAGATTGCAGATATTTTGACAAAGAGCTTGGATGGAGTGAGGACAACGAGATTCAAAGAAATGGCACGAATAAAAGAAAAGAAGAATATATGAAAGACCGGAAGATGCTAATTAGTGATTGAGGGGGAGTTGTTGGAGATCCACTCACTAATTAGACATAAAGACATGAAGGCATATGAAGGATGAAGGAAAACAAAGAAAAGCAGAAACACAGCATTCAGAAAATAACACCTTAGTGAAGGGACAAATTCACGACTGTAATATAGCTCATAGAAACTTCCAGAATTACGAGTTTTTTGGATCTTGGATAAAAAATGTATGTAAAAGCGTTGAGAGAGTGCTGAAAAGGAGCTTAGAGAGCTTAAAAGCGCACATGTAGTAGACGCAAGAGTTCATATGTAGAGATGAATAATAGAACCTGAACTGTCAGGTATTCATCTGTAAGAGAGATGCTAAGGAAGAACTCCTCAGCATAGGAGAGTTCTCCATGGCTATGAGCGAGGTAAGGCCAAGCCGTTCTGTACACATCTTCTCTAATAGAAAACACATATTTATGTCGAAAGAATTGAGCGCATTCTTCTTGTGTGAAGAAATCTCGTTTCATGTTACTGTGAAAGTTAGTTAACAATTACAGTTTTGTCAGTGCACATTCTTTACGGTACGTCTACAAGTTAGATCTTACAGTATAGTGTAAATTTTTTCATGAGTGATAGGTTATCTTAGATAGATAGAATAGATAGATAGATAGATAGATAGATAGATAGATAGATAGATAGATAGATAGATAGATAGATGGATAGATAGATGGATAGATAGATAAATAGATAGATAGATAGATGGATGGATAGATAGATAGATAGATAGATAGATAGATAGATGGATAGATAGATGGATAGATAGATGGATTGATATATATATATAGATAGATAGATAGATAGATAGATAGATAGATAGATAGATAGATAGATAGTTAGGAAGGTAGGTAGGTAGGTAGATAGATAGGTAGGTAGGTAGGTAGATAGATAGGTAGTGTTGGTGCAGATCAATCACCAATTGAATGTTTGAAGACTAAAGAATGAAGGATGAGATGAATTCTTGAAGCTTGGAAGGAAGATACATTCAGAGTATGTGAGGAATGTACACATATGTACATAGTTCACTTAGATCTTTGATTAGTCATAGACTTGTACAAATTTATCTATAAATACCTTGAAAATGTCGAGGCGTGTCATGAGAGCATATGAAAGAATAGATAGAAGTCAAGAAAGGTGAATTTAGATGTCATGAGACATGTGAAAAGTTAGTTGAGTTTTCTCTCATCACTCAACTGTAACTTTCTGAGTAATTGAAGAAATATTGCGCCCGATCTTTTCGTGTCTGCTCCGTCTGTGGTTGATCATTTGTGAAATCCTTTTGAGGATATCTAAGTTGATAGTTGATAAGTTTGTGATCAAAATTTTAGAGTCTAATTGTAAACAGGTTAGGAGAATTATCTGTAGGAACATTCATATGTGTTGAGTGTTCACAGTCTCCTGAAACAGGCGCAGTTTTCGAGTCCAAAGAAATGAGTAGTGCTCAGTGCACAGTGTAAAGTTTTACACATGTGATAGCTCAAAATCTAAGTTGAGAGATAAGCTATCTACAGCCAAAAGGATTTGGCAAAACGGGTTCGACATTGTGAGAACCAAAGTTAAGAAGTTAGGGGTGTCAAATCGACTCTTCAGAAGTACAGATTTGGACATAGGTAACTTGTGAAGTTGATTTCTCAAGTTATACTAAACCTTTTGAAGAATTTTAACTTGGACGAGGTGCGCAATCTCTAGGCGACACTCCATACAAAATTTCATAGAAAACTTTAAAGGTTTGATAAGTCAATGAGAAGAAATTGTGCAGCAGACTTTCTGTGTTTCATCTTCTTCACAGAAACTTTCAAGTTTTGATAAATTGGAGATTGGACCTCTAATTTGGTAAAGGTTTTGACTTACTCTTGATATAGAGGTGTTCTAATTCAAGAGTAGGTTGTTCTTTTGGAGATTAACACTCTCCATCAGTGGTATCAGAGCAGGAGACATCAAAATCAAGAAAAGGAGGATCCCGACTGCTGCAGATTCAAGAATTTCAACAATTGAAGAGCTAGAAGGTGAAAGTTTGAAGGCAAAGCTTGAGGAGGAGACCATACAACATCAAGAAGGACAAAAGGAGTCTAATTCGAAGTAAAGGTACACATATTGCTCATAAAGGTTAAAGTTTTCAATACACAGGAGGACACAAGATGGGAGATTCTCTTCAGATAGAGAAATTGGATAGGGAAAACTATCCTGCATGGTCAATGAGGATGGAAGCTCATCTTATGAGCAAAGATTTAATAGCCTACATCACAGTTGAAGAGGAGAAGCCAAGTTTCAGAGATCCTAGTGTTCCAACTAGGGAAGAGTTAGCAGATTTGAAGAATTGGATGAAGAAAGATGCTCAAGCTAGGAGCATTATATATATGGCAGTCAATGATTACTTGTTGCCTCATATTCGAGGTCTTGAAAGTGCAACTGATATTTGGAATGCTTTGGAGGAGCATTTCCAGAATACTACAAAGTCAAGGAAGGCATCCTTATGGGCAGAGTTTACAACCTTCAAGAAGAAGGCTTCTCAATCTATTTCAGACTATGTAACAAGGATGAAAGATATTGCAGATGCATTAGGAGCTGTTGATGAAGACATTGAGGAGGATAAATTGGTAAGGCAAATTCTTACAGGCTTAAGAGGTGATGACAAATGGAAGCCATTCATTTTGTCTACAGAGTTATCACTTGATCATTTCACTCCTGATTTAAATCAGTTGCTAGGTCATATGCTAACATTTGAGCAGGATGTTAAAGGAGATAGTGACAAGAGTGTAGGTCATGCAATGTACTCAAAGGACAAGAAGAAGAATAGCAAAGGAAAGCAACAAGCAGGTGAAGATGAAGGCACAACTAGTCAAGCCAACTTCCTAAGAGGAAGAGGAGGTGGCAAAGGTAGAGGAAGAGGCAGGAATAACAAAGATGGAGGCAAAGCTTGCTGGATTTGTGGTAAGACAAATCACTTAGCTAATGATTGTTGGCATAATACTCAGAATAATAATGGATATAATCAGAACTATAACTCTAGAGGAAGAGGAGGCAGAAATCAAAGAGGTAATTTCAGAGGCAGAGGTGGTAGGAGTTACTTTGGAAGAAATGCAGGTAGAGGATTCCAAAGTCAACAATACAACAATACCTACTACAATTATGCTTCAGATCAAAAGGAGGATTCAACATTAATAATGAATGCTACTTGTGAAAGTCAGAGTGAAGATCAGAGAGTCTTCTACATTGACTCAGGGTGTAGCAACCACCTGAGTGGTAATATATCTTTGATGACTGATTTGGAGAATAAAGTTTTTAATCATGTTGTTCAAACAGGTGACAACACAAAGCATAATGTGAAGTCAATTGGATCAGTGAAGGCTAAGGATGGTAGTACCTTATTGAGTAAGGTCTTGTATGTTCCTACAATTCCTAAGAATTTGATAAGTGTAGGACAAATTGTTGAAAAGGGATATGAAGTAAGGTTCACTAATGATGGAGTATATGTGGAAGACCCTAGTCAAGGGTATAAACAGATTGTTTCAGGGAAGAAAGAAGGAAGACTATTTACATTGAAGATTCAAGGCAATATTGGTCATGCTATGTTCACATCTGGCGGACATAAGATCTCTGAGTTAGATCTTTGGCACAAGAGGCTTGGACATTTCAATGAAAGAGGTATTAAAGACATGATTAACAATGGTTCAGTGCTTGGTTTGCCTAATGTTGCAGGTCAACATATGACATACAGATGTGAGGCATGTCAATTAGGTAAGGCTCATAAGTCTTCCTACTCCAAGCATGGTTTTATGTACTCAGAGAAGCTTGAGTTGGTACACACAGATGTGTGGGGGCCATCAAAGGATTTCAGTATAAATGGGTCAAGGTATTATGTGATTTATGTTGATGATGCTACCAGATGGATCACTATTTATGTGATCAAAGATAAGTCAGAAGTGTTTAATACATTTAAACACTATCATGAATATGTAGAAAGAATTACAGGACACAAGTTGAAAAGACTAAGGTCAGATGGAGGGGGAGAGTATTTCTCTAATGAGTTCAGTGATTACTTGTGGAATGCAGGTATAAAAAGGGAAGTTACTTGCAGGTACTCTCCTCAACAAAATGGTGTAGCAGAAAGAAGAAATAGAACACTTGTTGAGTTTGCAAGATCCATGATGAAGGAGAAAAATTGCCCTAATTATTTGTGGGTTGAGGCTGTGAATACAGCAACTTATTTGGTTAATAGATTACCATGTAAAGCCTTGCAGGGTATGACACCATATGAGGCTTGGTGGGGTAAGAGACCTACCTTGGATCATTGCAGAGTTTTTGGATGTGTGGCATATGCTTATGTGCCATCTCAATTAAGGCACAAGTTGGAGCCTAAAGCTGAAAAATATGTTTTCATTGGTTATGATGATAAGCAGATGGGTTATAGATTGTGGAATCCATCTACAAAACAATTCATGGTTTCTAAAGAGGTGACATTTGATGAGCAGAGCACTTGGTATGCAGGTACAATTAATATCAATACAGGTAATGAAGAAGAAGTGAGCCAAAGGAAAGGTAAATCAAAGGTTCAAATATTTGATGAACAAGAGAATAATGAAGTGCAGGTTGAAGTGGAAGAAATACCAAGATTTGATCCTGAATATGAAGAACCAGAAACCTCAAGAAGTGGAGAGCTTAGGAGGTCTACAAGGAACAGATGGCAACCTACAAGGTATAGCTATGGTACTTCATTTTTGGCCACAAAAGATTATGCTTATATGATGAATATAGATGAAGACCCTTCTACATATGAAGAGGCAAGAGGTAAGGAAAAATGGGAGAAAGCTATGCAGGAAGAATATGATGCATTGATGGAGAATCAAACATGGGATTTGGTTCCAAAACCAAATAGTCAGAAAATCATTGGATGCAAATGGGTTTACAAAACCAAGAGGTTTGCAGATGGAAGTGTGTCTAGATACAAAGCTAGACTTGTTGTCAAAGGGTTTGCTCAGACTTATGGTGTTGACTATGATGAGACTTATAGTCCTGTGGCAAAGATGACAACTATCAAGACACTTATAGCTATTGCTGCATGTAAAGGTTGGAAGTTATGTCAACTTGATGTGAAAAATGCTTTTCTGAATGGTTATATTTCAGATGATGTGTTCATGGAGCAACCTCAAGGGTTCAAAGATAAAAGGTATCCAGATCATGTGTGCAAGCTCAAGAGAGCTTTGTATGGCTTGAAGCAGGCCCCAAGGGCATGGAACTATAGACTTGTAAAGTTCTTGAAAGAACTTGGATTTCAGGTGTCTAAGGCAGATAGTAGCTTGCTTGTCAAAGCAAGTGATAATGGTTTCATATACATGTGCATATATGTTGATGATATAATCCTTACAGGTACAGATGAAGAAGGAATACAAAGACTCAAGAAGCAGATGGAAAAGGAATTCAAAATAAGTGACTTGGGAGACTTGTCATACTTCTTGGGCATGGAGATTATATATACTCAACATGGAGTATTTGTGACCCAAGAAAGGTATTTGAAGAACTTGTTAATCAAGTTTAAAATGGATGATTGCAGGGTAGCACCTACACCAATGGAGGTGAATCACAAATTGAGTAAGTTTGGTGGTGAAGAGTTCAAGGACATGAGACAATATCAGAGTCTGATTGGTAGTCTTATCTATGCTACTTTAACTAGACCTGATTTATCATATGCAGTAGGGGTTTTGTCTCAATTCATGCATTGTCCTAGGAAAGAACATTGGATTGCAGGTCAAAGAGTGTTGATGTACATTAAGGGTACACTCAATGAAGGTTTGTATTATGGGTTTACCTCAGATACAAATATCAAAATCTATAGTGATGTAGATTGGGCAGGTAATCCAGATGATAGAAGATCTACTTTTGGATACATGTGTTATGTGGGAGATAAACTTATCTCATGGTGTTCCAAGAAGCAACATACAGTTGCTTTGTCTTCTACAGAAGCAGAATACAAAGGCATGGTTGAAGCTGCAAAGGAAGTGATTTGGCTCAAGACCTTAATGAAGAGTCTTGACATTGTGCATGGGATACCAATTTTATTTGGAGATAACATGAGTTCATTGTATTTAGCTGCTAATCCTGTTTTTCATGCCAGGACCAAACACATTGAGATTCAGTATCACTTTCTAAGAGAGAAAGTGATGGACAAGGAGATTGAAGTCATACATACTTCAACTAAAGATCAAATAGCTGATATGCTTACAAAGAGCTTGGATGGACCAAAGCTACAGAAGTTTAAAGACATGGCAGGTATAAAGAAGAAAGGAGAAACCTCAATTGATGATTGAGGGGGAGCTGTTGGTGCAGATCAATCACCAATTGAATGTTTGAAGACTAAAGAATGAAGGATG
>CM035410.1:150225169-150230169 GCA_020310875.1 Ceratopteris richardii
AGTGATATGGATGCAGACCTTGTTCAAAAGCTTGGGAATTGATCAAGGTATACCTATCATACATGGAGATAATATGAGTTCGTTGTATCTTGCAGTAAATCCTCTATTTCATGCAAGAACAAAGCACATAGACATTCAATATCATTTCCTACGAGAAAAGGTAATGGAGAAGGAGATTGAAATAGTGTACACTCCTACAAAAGATCAGATTGTAGATATTTTGACAAAGAGCTTGGATGGAGTGAGGACAACGAGATTCAAAGAAATCGCATGAATAAAAGAAAAGAAGAATATATGAAAGACCGGAAGATGCTAATTAGTGATTGAGGGGGAGTTGTTGGAGATCCACTCACTAATTAAACATAAAGACATGAAGGCATATGAAGGATGAAGGAAAACAAAGAAAAGCACAAACAAAGATAGATAGATAGATAGATAGATAGATAGATAGATAGATAGATAGATAGATAGATAGATAGATAGATAGATAGATACATAGATAGATAGATAGATAGATAGATAGATAGATAGATAAATAGAAACATAGATAGCTAGATAGATAGATAGCTAGATAGATAGATAGCTAGATAGCTAGATAGATAGATAGATAGATAGGTAGGTAGGTAGATAGATAGATAGATAGATAGATAGATATATAGATAGATAAATAGATAGATAGATAGATAGATAGATAGATAGATAGATAGATAGAAGGATAGATAAATAGATAGATAGATAGATAGATAGATAGATAGATAGACAGATAGACAGATAGATAGATAAATAGATAGACAGACAGACAGATAGATAGATAGATAGATAGATAGATAGATAGATAGATAGATAGATAGATAGATAGATAGATAGATAGATAGATAGATAGATAGATAGATAGATAGATAGATAGATAGATAGATAGACAGATAGACAGATAGATAGATATATACCTAGACAGACAGATAGATAGACAGATAGATAGATAGATAGATAGATAGATAGATAGATAGATAGATAGATAGATAGATAGATAGATAGATAGATAGATAGATAGATAGATAGATAGATAGATAGATAGATAGATAGATAGATAGATAGATAGATAGATAGATAGATAGATAGACAGATAGATAGTGTTGGAGAAACAATCACTAATTGGATATATATTTGAAGGTCAAATCTTAGGAAGAAAACCCCATGCCTATGTGAAGGGACAAATTCACAAGTGTATCATATTTGTAAAGTTAGTTCCCTTTAGTTCTAGAAGTTTTTTAAAAATCACGAGATACGAAAATCTATATAAGTTAGTTTGTATCAACTGGCGGAGAGAGAGAGAGAGAATAGAGAGAAAGAAGAAGAAGGAGTTCATTTTTATACGACTGTGTATAGTCGAGCTTCTCTGAGTGAGAAAGCAACTGTAAAAACTTTTGAGTTTTTTATAGTTATGAGAAAGAACTGAGTAAAGTTCTGTGTATGAGTCTCTCTCCATCATCTCCATGCTTGCCTACTGTGTGAAGAGTTACAAAGATCAAATTTTCTGAGCAATTCGATGCCTGGCATCGAATCTTGGCTGATAAGTCATTTTTTCATTCTCTGTGTGTTACAAGTTGTTGAATCTTCTAAAAATATGAAGTTTGTGGAGCAACTCGATGCCTGGCATCGAGTTTGAGCATAAAGTCGATGCCCGGCATCGAGTTCTTGCATATAAGTCATCTTCTTCATGTGTGTGTAAATTAGAGTGTTTCTGGTGCAGAAAATTAGCGAAAAAAAGCCCAAAGTCGATGCCCGGCATCGACTTGGACTGAAATTCGATGCCAGGCATCGAATTTTTTATTTTTGGACACCAGGAATACTAAAACAGGCAAAGTTTCCAGTTTTGGAAACTCATACAGGGTCATCTTGTGAAGGCCATAACTTGAGTTCTAGAGCTCCGTTTGATGCATATGATAGCTTGTTGGAAAGCTCTACTCTTCTAGTTTCAGCCTATACAGTTTCATGGAGAAATAGTACTTGAGCTAGGAGAAATTAGCAAAATACTGAAGGTATGTCATTTCGGTGACTAGGAATTTCTGTAGAAGCAAAGTTCTCACTTTAGGCTATCATTTCTCAAAGTTTGGAGTGGCAATGAGTTAATGGTGACCATAGAGGTGTTCTAGTGTCACATTAATTCATTTCTTGTGGTGTTTCATACATCAACAAGTGGTATCAGAGCAGAAAGATTCTCGAGAGCAGAAGACGACAAAGGTACGAGAAGTTTTGTAAAGTTTTCCATTAAAGTTTGAAAGGTGAAGCATTTGAAGACACAAGGCATCAAAAGGTTACTTCAAAATTATCCTCATACACAAAGAACTTCAAAAGGTATTATCCTTTATCCTTTAAGCTCACAGGTTGCAGCAGAAGGAAAGAACTATGGCAGATCATATCTCCATTGACAAACTGGACAGAGATAATTACCCCGCATGGGTAATGAGAATGGAAGCCTTACTTATGAGTAAGGATCTCATGGTATATGTAACAGGTGAAGAAGAGAAGCCAGTATTTGAAGATGAAAGCCGACCAAAGAAAGAGGAACTTGATGCTTTAAAGCATTGGCAGAAGAAGGATGCAAGTGCAAAAGCTTACATTTATAATACAATCTCTGATCATTTGCTACCACACATCAGAGGATTGGAATCATCTGAAGATATATGGAATGCATTGGAGTATCATTTCCAAAGTACTACCAAAGCAAGGAAAGCAAGTCTATGGTCAGAGTTTACAACATTCAAGAAGAAGCCAAGTCAAAGTATTAGTGATTATGTCACTAAGATGAAGGATCTAGCAGATAGTCTTGGATCCATAGATGAAGATGTTGAAGATCATAGATTGATTGCTCAACTACTTGCAGGTTTGAGAGGGGATGAAAGGTGGAAACCTTTTGTCTTATCAACAGAACTTTCATTAAATCATTATGTTCCAGATTTGAACCAGTTGCTTGGTTTGATGCTCACATATGAGCAAGACTTGAAGGGAGATGGAGATAAAGGACAAAGTTCTGCAATGTACATGAAGAATAAGAAGAAAGGAGATAAAGGTAAAGCAAAGGATGAAGAGGAGTCTAGTTCTCAAGCTTATTATACAAGAGGTAAAGGCACTGGTAGAGGAAGAGCAAGAGGCTTTGGAAGAGGAAGAGGTAATCAAAATAACAACAAGAAGGCTTGCTGGATTTGTGGATTGAGTAATCATTTGGCTCATGACTGTTGGCACAACCAACAAGGATCAAACCAGAATCAAAACAACAATAGCAGAGGCCGAGGTGGAAGATATCAAAGTAATTTCCAAAGAGGTAGACAAAGTCAAACAGGAGGCTATGGTAGAGGTGGAGGAAGAAGTTGGGGACAAAATCAATCCTACAACACCACCTACTACAACTATGCAAATGACACACAGAATGAAAGTCATACATCATTGATGATGAATTCAATCAACACATCAGATAAAGAAGATCTAAAGGTATTTTACATTGACTCTGGATGTTCTAATCATTTGTCAGGAAATATAGAATTGATGTCAGATTTGGAAAAAGGCATTTCTAGTCACACAGTTCAAACTGGTGATAATACAAGACATAGTGTACATTCAATTGGAAAAGTGAAATGCAAGAGTGGAGCAGATTTGCTAACCAATGTTTTGTATGTTCCTACAATACCTAAAAACTTGATTAGTGTGGGACAGATAGTTGAAAAAGGTTTTCAAGTCAGGTTTACAAATGAAGGAGTATTTGTGGAAGATCCAGAGAATGGATATAATCAGATTGTCTCTGGTAAGAAAGAAGGTAGACTCTTTACTTTAAGAGTGCAAGGGAACATTGGTCAAGCTTTGCTCACACATGGTGAAGCAGTGATTACAGAACTTGATCTCTGGCATAAGAGATTAGGTCATTTCAATGAAAGAGGAATTAAAGCTATGGTTGCTAATCAGTCTATACTAGGATTACCAAATGTGCAAAGTCAACATATGGTTTATAAATGTGAAGCATGTCAAATGGGAAAAGCACACAGGTTACCATTTCAGAAGAAAGGATTCAAACATGATGGAGTACTTGAGCTCATTCATACAGATGTATGGGGACCAACAAAAGAAGGATCTATTAGTGGCTCAAGGTATTATGTTCTTTTCATTGATGATGCTACAAGATGGATAACATTATATGTTTTGAAGGAAAGATCAGAAGTGTTTGGAGCCTTCAAGCATTTTCATGCATATGCAGAGAGAGTAACAGGTCAAAAGCTTAAAAGACTGAGGTCTGATGGAGGGGGAGAATACTTCTCCCAAGAGTTCAATGATTATCTTTGGAATGCAGGTATTAAGAGAGAAATAACATGCAGGTATACACCACAACAAAATGGTGTAGCAGAAAGAAGGAACAGGACTTTGGTTGAGTTTGCTAGAGCTATGCTAAAGGAGAAGAACTGTCCAAATTATCTTTGGGCTGAGGCTATAAATACAGCCACATATCTTGTGAATAGATTACCATGTGCAGCTCTGAATGGAATGACTCCATATGAAGCTTGGTGGGGTAAGAAACCAACACTAGATCATTGTAGAGTGTTTGGATCAATTGCATATGCTTATGTGCCATCACAGCTTAGGCATAAACTTGAACCAAAGGCAGAAAAATATGTGTTCATTGGTTATGATGAAAAGCAGATGGGTTACAGATTGTGGAATCCTCTAACCAAACAATTTATTGTTTCTAGAGATGTTACATTTGATGAACAGAAAAGTTGGTATGCAGATCAAAGTAGTACAACTGAAGAATTTGAAGAAGAGGTAAGAAGATGTGAGAAAGGAAAATCAAATTGTGCAGGTAAATAGAGATGAAGACTATATGCAAGCAAGTACATCTAGAAGTGGATTAACAAGAAGAAATGAAGAAGCTCCTATATTTGATGAAGAGGTGTATCCAGACACTTATGAAGAATGTGAACCAAGAAGGTCAAGCAGGACTAGAAGACAACCAG
>CM035410.1:150245169-150252669 GCA_020310875.1 Ceratopteris richardii
AATTTGAGGACTTCTTGCAGGACAGAGGCATCAAAAGGGAAATAACAACAAGGTACTCTCCTGAACAGAATGGGGTAGCTGAAAGAAGAAATAGGTTAATTGTTGAGACAGCTAGATCTATGCTTAATGAGAAGAAGTTACCTAACTACCTATGGGCAGAGAGTGTTTCTACTGCCACCTATCTCGTAAACAGGTTACCATAAAAATCACTTGATGGTATGACACCTTATGAAGCTTGGCATGGTAAGAGACCATCATTAGATCATTGCAAAATTTTTGGGTGTGTAGCATATGTACACATACCTTCACAGGTTAGAGGTAAGCTAGATCCAAAGGCTAAAAAATGCATTTTTATTGGATATGATTTAAATAAAAAAGGTTACAGGTTTTTAACCCTACCAATAAGGGATTTATGGTAAGCAGAGATGTGATCTTTGATGAGAATGATTCTTGGTATGAGAATGAATGCAGGAAGGTCAAACTACCCTATGATTTGGAAGAGGAATTTCCAACACTTACAAGGGAGGAACCAACTCAGAAAGAAGACTCAAGTTCAGATGATGAAGATACAATCAACCTTGAAGAATTCAAGGCATGGAAGTCCAAAGGCAAAATGAAGATGAAGAATCTTGAAGACATACCTGAATCTTCAGCTCAACCTTTGAGAAGGTCACAAAGGGAAAGTAAAAAACCTATTAGATATGGGTATGATACATCTCTTGTTACTAAACATTCACCTTGCCAAGGATTTGTTGAATGAAGAACCAGGTTCATATGAAGAAGCAATCACAAAATCAGAATGGAAAGAAGCTATGGATGAGGATATTGAAGCACTCAAGGAGAGTGATACATGGGAGTTAGTACCCAAGAAGGACTCCATGAAGGTAATAGGATCCAAATGGATCTATAAGTTGAAAAGAAATTCTAATGGCACAATTAACAGGTACAAGGCCAGATTAGTAGCCAAGGGTTTTGCACAAACCCAAGGCATTGACTATGAAGAGACATTTTCTCTTGTGGCCAAGATGCCAACACTCAGAGTGTTGGTGAGTATGGATGCATCAAAGAATTGGAACATGTATCAATTGGATGTCAAGAATGCTTTCTTGAATGGATGGATCTCAGAAGAGGTTTATATGTCACAACCTCCTGGCTATGAAGACCCTAAGAAGGTAACTTATGTTTGCAAATTAAAGAAGGCTTTATATGGATTGAAGCAGGCACCTAGGGCATGGAATTACAGGTTAACTACATACCTCCAAGACCAAGGTTTTGTCATGAGCAAGGCTGACACTTCTCTGTTCATTAAGAGAAGTAATTCAGAGGTAATTTATCTTTGTGTTTATGTTGATGACATCATCATTACAGGTAATGATGTCAGTGGAATCAGAAATATCAAAAGCCAAATGATGAAGGAGTTCAAGATCAATGATCTTGGGCTATTGAAGTATTTTTTGAGACTTGAATTAGTTTATACTAATTCAGGGATATACATTACTCAGAAAAAGTATGTACAGGATATGTTGAAAAAGTTTCACTTGCAGGATGCTAAAGCAGCAAGCACTCCAATGGAGGTGAACTTAAAGTTAAGTGCCCATGAAGGTGATGAAGTCCAAGACATTACAGGTTATCAAAGTATGGTAGGTAGCTTGAACTATGCTACTCTTACAAGAATTGACATTGCATATGGAGTTAGTGAACTAAGTCAATTTATGCACAAGCCAAGGATACCTCATTTAGAGGCTGCCAAAAGAATCTTGAAGTATCTCAAGGGTACACAGAACCATGGTTTGTATTTTCCTTATACTTCATATATTCATATAAAAGTCTATTCAGATGCAAATTGGGCAGGATGCAAAGATGATAGGAGGAGCACTTCAGGATACATTTCTTTTGCAGGTAACAAACCAATTTCATGGTCTACAAAGAAGCAACCAAGTGTTGCATAGTCTTCTACAGAAGCAGAGTATAGAGGGCTAGCTAATGCCACTCAAGAAGCAATTTGGATTAAGCTTTTATACACAGAATTGGGCTTATATACTAGGCCTCCAATTATCTTTGGAGATAATACAAGTTCTCTTCACCTTGCAGCTAATCCTATCTATCATGCCAAGACCAAACACATAGAAGTTCATTATCATTATGTGAGGGAGAAGTTGCTAAGCAAGGACATTTAGCTGACTTATGTGTCAACCAACATGCAATGTGCAGATTTGTTGACTAAAGCTTTGGATGGAACCAAACTTTGCAGGTTCAAATCTATGATTGGATTGCAGGATATACTTGAAGATTAAAGATGAAGACTTAAGCCAAAATGTTTGGCTTGAGGGGGAGGTGTTGGTGTAAATCACAAGCCTACACATTTGGCTTGGAAGATATCATAAAGACTCTACATGCATGAAGAACCATAGGAACACATGCTAGTGATTACTTACCACTTTACCTTATTGTAAAAGTCATTTTGACTTAGAATCTTTTGTAATCACCTACCTAAGTGATTCATGGAAAAAAGTAGCTAACTTGATTGAGAGAATATCTCCAAACCTTTAGGAGCTTGATCATAGGGAGCCAAGAATTTGAATTTGAATTCAAATTCTTAGTCATCACATATAAAAGTGATCAAGAAAAGTCGCGGTTAGAGAGATCACTCCCGAGCTTCATTCTACTATCATTGAGTGTGTGTGAGGACTACATCATAGCCTACACCTCTCTACACCATTAGGCAATGCTTGTCATGCCAGTGAGATTGTACACAAGTGTTAAATTATAGATACATTTACATCATTAATCTCTGTGTTCACTGCTTGTCTACTCCAAAGTCTGTCTACTTGTCAAGGGCATATCTCAGTCAATACTCCATGCAATTCAATGATTCAAATATTGTTGGATTCAGCTCAAAGTCATCTACATGCTGAAAAAGTTTGAAGTGATTTCATTTAGCCAATTCAGAGAAATTGTCGTTGAGGTGTTCACTGGTCTATCTTTGCTACAGTCCTAAAAAGTCGGGGGTATACCAAATCTTGCTAAATTAATTTCTCTTAGCATAGTTCATTATTTTACATCATTTCACTTGCAAATGGTAGATTAATAAGCTAATTGAATACCCCTAGAAGGAATTTTATCAATTGCTACTGTGCTAGTCACACTGAGCAAAACATTGAGCAGGTATCAAGACCAAAATAGAAGGTTTTCTTGACTTTGTGACTTTTAAAGTTATCTGTTTTGATTCAATCATTGCACACTTCATTTCCAAAGGACATAGGCCATTTCTTGGTGTCATTGGAAAGCTAAGGAAGTCTACTAATCAAGTCTGAAGCTAAAGAGGGCTGGTACAAAGCAGGTTTTAGCAGTACTTACTCTATCTCTTGGATCATCCATCCATCTTTCCCAACACTTTTTACTCAGCTTCAATTGATGATAATGCTACTGTATGTTGTTTCTTTGAACACCAACTTACAAGCTTATCACCAATGTATATCATGTAACCATGAGTTGATCTTCTGTCATCCTCCTTACCTGCCCAGTCTGAGTCACTATAGGCTCTCAACTTCAAATCTGATGTAAAAGGATAATATAATCCTTCCTTTATAGTTCCTTTGATATATCTGAGAACTCTTTGACCTGCAATCCAATGTGGGTCCTTTGGACAATGCATGAATTGTGAAAAAACTCCCACTACATAACTAAGATCAGGTCTTGTTAGTGTAGCATAAATCAAGCTACCCACAAGAGATTGATACTTCCTCATATCTTTGTATTCTGCACCATCATATTTACTAAGCTTGTGATTAAGTTCAAGTGGAGTTGAAGCTTCTCTGCAATTTTCCATATCAAACTTCTTCAATAGATTCAGAAGATACCTTTCTTGTGATACATATATGCCATGATCTATATAAGTGACTTCTATACCAAGAAAGTATGACAAGTTTCCTAGGTCACTGATCTTGAATTCTTTCTCAAGTAATCTCTTTACCTCCTTGATTCCTTCATCTGAAGTACCTGTGATTATAATGTCATCTACATAAATACAAATGTAGATTGTACCTTCCTCTACTCTTTTGATGAGTAGACTTGGATCTGCTTTTGAACTTTGATATCCAAGATCATTGAGATACTTCACCAGTCTATAGTTCCATGCTCTTGGAGCTTGCTTCAACCCATAGAGTGCTCTTCTCAACCTGCAAACAAAATTTGGATACCTAGAATCTATAAAACCTTGAGGTTGTTCCATGTATACCTCATCTGATATGTATCCATTCAAGAATGCATTCTTTATATCCAATTGACTTAGGGTCCATCCTTTTGAAGCTGCAATAGCAATGATTGTCCTTATAGTTGACATCTTAGCTACAGGACTGAATGTCTCATCATAATCTATGCAATAGGTTTGGGCATAGCCTTTCACCACCAGTCTAGCTTTGTATCTGGCTATACTTCCATCTGCAAGCTTCTTCACTTTATAAACCCATTTATTTCCAATTACTTTCTTACCATTTGGTTTAGGAACAAGTTCCCATGTCTTGTTCTCCTCCAATGCATTGAACTCTTCCTTCATTGCTTCTTCCCATTGCTTCTTACCTTTAGCTTCATCATAGTTCTGAGGTTCTTCATCATCTTTGACCATATATGCATAGTTCTTCTGAGTTATGTAAGAAGTATCATAAGAATACCTTTTTGGTTGTCTTCTAGTCCTGCTTGACCTTCTTGGTTCACATTCTTCATATGTGTCTGGATACACCTCTTCATCAAATATAGGAGCTTCTTCATTTCTTCTTGTTAATCCACTTCTGGATGTACTTGCTTGCATATAGTCTTCATCTCTATTCACCTGCACAATTGATTTTCCTTTCTCACATCTTCTTACCTCTTCTTCAAATTCTTCACTTGTATGACTTTGATCTGCATACCAACTTTTCTCTTCATCAAATGTAACATCTCTAGAAACAATAAATTGTTTGGTTAGAGGATTCCACAATCTGTAACCCATCTGCTTTTCATCATAACCAATGAACATATATTTTTCTACCTTTGGTTCAAGTTTATGCCTAAGTTGTGATGACACATAAGCATATGCAATTGATCCAAACACTTTACAATGATCTAGTGTTGGTTTCTTACCCCACCAAGCTTCATATGGAGTCATTCCATTGAGAGCTGCACATGGTAATCTATTCACAAGATATGTAGCTGTATTTACAGCCTCAGCCCAAAGATAATTTGGACAGTTCTTCTCCTTTAGCATAGCTCTAGCAAACTCAACCAAAGTCATGTTCCTTCTTTCTGCTACACCATTTTGTTGTGGTGTATACCTACAAGTTATTTCTCTCTTAATGCCTACATTCCAAAGATAATCATTGAACTCTTGGGAGAAGTATTCTCCCCCTCCATTAGACCTCAATCTTTTAAGATTTTGACTTGTGACTCTCTCTGCATATGCATGAAAATGCTTGAAGGCTTCAAACACTTCCGATCTTTCCTTCAAAACATATAATGTTATCCGTCTTGTAGCACCCATACATCTGTATGAATGAGCTCTAGTAATCCATCATGTTTGAATCATTTCTTCTGAAATGGTAACCTGTGTGCTTTACCCATTTGACATGCTTCAAGTTTATAAACCATATGTTGACTTTGCACATTTGATAGTCCTAGTACAGACTGATTTGCAACAATAGCTTTAATTCCTCTTTCATTGAAATGACCTAGTCTCTTATGCGAGAGATCAAGTTTTGTAATCACTCCTTCACCATGTGTGGGCAAAGCTTGACCAATGTTCCCTTGCACTCTTAAAGTAAAGAGTCTACCTTCTTTCTTACCAGAGACAATCTGATTATATCCATTCTCTGGATCTTCAACAAGTACTCCTTCATTTGTAAACCTGACTTGAAAACCTTTTTCAACTATGTGTCCCACACTAATCAAGTTTTTAGGTATTGTGGGAACATACAAAACATTGGTTAGCAAATCTGCTCCACTCTTGCATTTCACTTTTCCAATTGAATGTACACTATGTCTTGTATTATCACCTGTTTGAACTGTATGACTAGAAATACCTTTTTCCAATTCTGACATCAATTCTATGTTTCCTTACAAATGATTAGAACATCCAGAGTCAATGTAAAATACCTTTAGATCTTCTTTATCTGATGTGCTGATTGAGCTCATCATCAATGATGTATGACTTTCATTCTGTGTATCATTTGCATAGTTGTAGTAGGTGGTGTTGTAGGATTGATTCTATCCCCAACTTCTTCCTCCACCTCTACCATAGCCTCCTCTTTGATTTTGTCTTCCTCTTTGAAAATTACTTTGATATCTTCCACCTCTGCTTCTACTATTGTTGTTCTGATTTTGATTTGATCCTTGTTGATTATGCCAACAGTCATGAGCCAAATGATTACTCAATCCACAGATCCAACAAGCCTTCTTATTGTTATTTTGATTACCTCTTCCTCTTCCAAAGCCTTTTGCTCTTCCTCTACCTCTGCCCTTACCTCTTGCATAATAAAATTGAGAACTCGACTCTTCTTCATCCTTTGCTTTACCTTTATCTCCTTTCTTCTTGTTCTTCATGTACATTGCAGAACTTTGTCCTTTGTCTCCATCTCCCTTCAAGTCTTGCTCATATGTGAGCATCAAACCAAGCAACTGGTTCAAATCTGGAACATAATGATTTAATGAAAGTTCTGTTGATAAGACAAAAAGTTTCCACCTTTCATCCCCTCTCAAACCTGCAAGTAGTTGAGCAATCAATATGTGATCTTCAACATCTTCATCTATGGATCCAAGACTATCTGCTAGATCCTTCATCTTAGTGACATAATCACTAATACTTTGACTTGGCTTCTTCTTGAATGTTGTAAACTCTGACCATAGACTTGCTTTCCGTGTTGTAGTAGTGCTTTGGAAATGATACTCCAATGCATTCCATATATCTTCAGATGATTCCAATCCTCCGATGTGTGGTAGGAAATGATCAGAGATTGTATTGTAAATGTAGGCTTTTGCACTTGCATCCTTCTTCTGCCAATGCTTTAAAGCATCAAGTTCCTCTTTCTTTGGTCGGCTTTCATCTTCAAATACTGGCTTCTCTTCTTCACCTGTAACATATATCATGAGATCCTTACTCATAAGTAAGGCTTCCATTCTCATTACCCATGCGGGGTAATTATCTCTGTCCAGTTTGTCAATGGAGATATGATCTGCCATACTCCTTTCCTTCTGCTGCAACCTTTGAGCTTAAAGAATAAAGAATAATACCTTTTGGAGTTTTTTGTGTATGAGGATACTTTTGAAGTAAGCTTTTGATGCCTTGTGTCTTCAAATGCCTCACCTTTCAGACTTTAATGGAAAACTTTACAAAACGTCTCGTACCTTTGCCGCCTTTTGCTCTTTAGGACCTTTCTGCTCTGATACCACTTGTTGATGTGTAAAACACCACAAGAAATGAATTAATGTGACACTAGACAACCTCTATGGTCACCATTAACTCATTGCCAC
>CM035410.1:150262669-150265169 GCA_020310875.1 Ceratopteris richardii
CATTTGTCCTTTGATGTGTCTAATTCCTTGAACATCATTTCCTGTAATAATGATGTCATCAACATAGACACATAAGTATATTACCTCTGAATTGTTCCTTTTGATAAACAATGAAGTATCTGCTTTACTCATCACAAATCCTTGATCTAGGAGATAGGTTGTCAACCTGTAATTCCATGCTCTAGGTGCCTGCTTTAATCCATATAGAGCCTTCTTCAATTTACACACATGATTTACCTTATTGGGATCCTCATAGCCAGGTGGTTGTGACATGTAGACTTCTTCAGATATCCACCCATTCAAGAATGCATTCTTCACATCCAATTGGTACATGTTCCAATTCTTGGATGCAGCTACACTCACCATAATCCTGATAGTTGGCATCTTGGCCACAGGAGAAAATGTCTCCTCATAATCAATGCCTTGGGTTTGTGCAAAACCCTTGGCTACTAACCTAGCTTTGTACCTGCTTATTGTACCATCTGAGTTCCTTTTGAGTTTATAGATCCATCTGGATCCTATCACCTTCATGGAGTCCTTCTTGGGTACCAAATCCCAAGTATCACTCTCCTTGAGAGCCTCCATTTCTTCATCCATTGCTTCCTTCCATTCTGGTTTAGTAATTGCTTCTTCAAATGTACCTGGTTCTTCATTCAAGATATCTTTTGCAAGATATACAGAGTGCTTGGTTACAAGTGAAGTATCATATCCATACCTAATAGGTTTCTTCTTTTCTCTTTGGGATCTTCTCATAGCTTGAGTTGAGGATTCTGGATTGTCTTCAAGTTGCTTCATCTTCATCTTCCCTTTGGATTTCCAAGCTTTGAATTCTTCAATGTTGATGGTGTCTTCATCATCTGAACTTGTGTCCTCATTCTGAGTTGGTTCTTGCCTGACAAGTTTTGGAAAGTCTTCTTCCATATCATAAGGTAGGCTAACTTTCCTGCACTCATTATCATACCATGAATCATTTTCATCAAAGATGACATCTCTGCTTACCTTGAACCCTTTATTTGAGGGGTTATAGAACCTGTATCCTTTCTGATTCAAATCATAACCAATGAAAATACACTTTTCAGCCTTAGGGTCTAGCTTTCCCCTTACCTGTGAGGGAATATGCACATATGCAACACACCCAAAGATCTTGCAATGATCCAGAGAAGGTCTCTTACCATGCCAAGCCTCATAGGGTGTCATTCCATCAAGTGTCTTTGATGGCAACCTGTTGATTAAGTATGTGGCAGTAGATACACTCTCTGCCCAAAGGTAATTTGGTAATTTTTTCTCATTAAGCATAGACCTAGCTGTCTCCACAATGAGTCTATTCCTTCTTTCAGCTACCCCATTTTGTTCAGGTGAGTACCTTGTGGTAATCTCCCTCTTGATGCCTCTTTCCTGCAAGAACTCTTCAAAGTTATTGGAGAAGTATTCTCCACCACCATCTGACCTTAGCTTCTTCAAATGTCTACCTGTTTGATTTTCAACTAATGCAAGATATCTTTTGAAACAATTAAATACTTCATCTTTATGTTTCATGAAGTACAAGACAGTCCATCTGCTATAATCATCTATAAAAGATACATAGTACCTTGATCCAGATATGGATGGTTCCTTGCTTGGTCCCCAAACATCTGTATGCACCAATTCCAAGTAGTCTTTATGCATAAAACCTTTTTTGGTATATGGCAATCTGTGTGACTTACCAAATTGACAAGCTCCACACTTGTATATCATGTGTTGCTTGGATACATTAGGTATCCCAAGCACACATTGATCCCTACTCATTTGTCTTATGGTCCTTTCTCCAATGTGACCTAATCTCTTGTGCCACATCTCTAATTCTGATAAAGTTTGGTCCTTGTAGTTGTATAATGCAATGTTCTTAGTATCCTCAAGTTCAAAAGTAAATAGTCTACCTGATTTCTCTCCCTTGGCTATCCTTCTGAATCCATGTCTTGGATCCTCCACATATGCACCATGTTGAGTGAACCTGACCTGTAGACCTTTTTCAACAATCTGACCTACACTCATCAGATTCTTGGTGATTGTTGGAACATACAACACTTTGCTTAGTAAATTCTGATTACCATCACTTGTTTTGACATTGCCTACTTTAACAACTGAATGTTTAGTGTCATCACCTGTCTGCACTTGGTGCTTGCCTTTAGGTTCTTCCAAATCAGAGAGTAAGGCAACATTCCCAGCTACATGGTTAGAGCAACCTGAGTCAATATAGAACAAATGATCATCATTGATACCTGATTTAGATGTCATGTTCATAATCAACAAGGAATCATCTTGATCCTCTGCATAATTGTTGTAATCCTTTCTGTTCCTGTATCCTCCTTGATAATTGCCATTGTGATTGTAGCTATTGTTGTAGTTATTGTTGTAATTATTGTTGTAGCCATGGTAGCCTTGAGATTGATTGAATCTGCCTCTGCCTTGGGAGTATCCTCCTCTTTGGTGACCTCTTCCTCTTTGGTTCTTGTAGTTTTTG
>CM035410.1:150282669-150285169 GCA_020310875.1 Ceratopteris richardii
GGGGCCTGCTTCAAGCCATACAAAGCTCTCTTGAGCTTGCACACATGATCTGGATACCTTTTATCTTTGAACCCTTGAGGTTGCTCCATGAACACATCATCTGAAATATAACCATTCAGAAAAGCATTTTTCACATCAAGTTGACATAACTTCCAACCTTTACATGCAGCAATAGCTATAAGTGTCCTGATAGTTGTCATCTTTGCCACAGGACTATAAGTCTCATCATAGTCAACACCATAAGTCTGAGCAAACCCTTTGACAACAAGTCTAGCTTTGTATCTAGACACACTTCCATCTGCAAACCTCTTGGTTTTGTAAACCCATTTGCATCCAATGATTTTCTGACTATTTGGTTTTGGAACCCAATCCCATGTTTGATTCTCCATCAATGCATCATATTCTTCCTGCATAGCTTTCTCCCATTTTTCCTTACCTCTTGCCTCTTCATATGTAGAAGGGTCTTCATCTGTATTCATCATATAAGCATAATCTTTTGTGGCCAAAAATGAAGTATCATAGCTATACCTTGTAGGTTGCCATCTGTTCCTTGTAGACCTCCTAAGCTCTCCACTTCTTGAGGTTTCTGGTTCTTCATATTCAGGATCAAATCTTGGTATTTCTTCCACTTCAACCTGCACTTCATTATTCTCTTGTTCATCAAATATTTGAACCTTTGATTTACCTTTCCTTTGGCTCACTTCTTCTTCATTACCTGTATTGATATTAATTGTACCTGCATACCAAGTGCTCTGCTCATCAAATATCACATCTTTAGAAACCATGAATTGTTTTGTAGATGGATCCCACAATCTATAGCCCATCTGCTTATCATCATAACCAATGAAAACATATTTTTCAGCTTTAGGCTCCAACTTGTGCCTTAATTGAGATGGCACATAAGGATATGCCACACATCCAAAAACTCTGCAATGATCCAAGGTAGGTCTCTTACCCCACCAAGCCTCATATGGTGTCATACCCTGCAAGGCTTTACATGGTAATCTATTAACCAAATAAGTTGCTGTATTCACAACCTCAGCCCACAAATAATTAGGGCAATTTTTCTCCTTCATCATGGATCTTGCAAACTCAACAAGTGTTCTATTTCTTCTTTCTGCTACACCATTTTGTTGAGGAGAGTACCTGCAAGTAACTTCCCTTTTTATACCTGCATTCCACAAGTAATCACTGAACTCATTAGAGAAATACTCTCCCCCTCCATCTGACCTTAGTCTTTTCAACTTGTGTCCTGTAATTCTTTCTGCATATGCATGATATTGTTTAAATGTATTAAACACTTCTGACTTATCTTTGATCACATAAATAGTGATCCATCTGGTAGCATCATCAACATAAATCACATAATACCTTGACCCATTTATACTGAAATCCTTTGATGGCCCCCACACATCTGTGTGTACCAACTCAAGCTTCTCTGAGTACATAAAACCATGCTTGGAGTAGGAAGACTTATGAGCCTTACCTAATTGACATGCCTCACATCTGTATGTCATATGTTGACCTGCAACATTAGGCAAACCAAGCACTGAACCATTGTTAATCATGTCTTTAATACCTCTTTCATTGAAATGTCCAAGCCTCTTGTGCCAAAGATCTAACTCAGAGATCTTATATCCTCCATATGTGAACATAGCATGACCAATATTGCCTTGAATCTTCAATGTAAATAGTCTTCCTTCTTTCTTCCCTGAAACAATCTGTTTATACCCTTGACTAGGGTCTTCCACATATACTCCATCATTAGTGAACCTTACTTCATATCCCTTTTCAACAATTTGTCCTACACTTATCAAATTCTTAGGAATTGTAGGAACATACAAGACCTTACTCAATAAGGTACTACCATCCTTAGCCTTCACTGATCCAATTGACTTCACATTATGCTTTGTGTTGTCACCTGTTTGAACAACATGATTAAAAACTTTATTCTCCAAATCAGTCATCAAAGATATATTACCACTCAGGTGGTTGCTACACCCTGAGTCAATGTAGAAGACTCTCTGATCTTCACTCTGACTTTCACAAGTAGCATTCATTATTAATGTTGAATCCTCCTTTTGATCTGAAGCATAATTGTAGTAGGTGTTGTTGTATTGTTGACTTTGGAATCCTCTACCTGCATTTCTTCCAAAGTAACTCCTACCACCTCTGCCTCTGAAATTACCTCTTTGATTTCTGCCTCCTCTTCCTCTAGAGTTATAGTTCTGATTATATCCATTATTATTCTGAGTATTATGCCAACAATCATTAGCTAAGTGATTTGTCTTACCACAAATCCAGCAAGCTTTGCCTCCATCTTTGTTATTCCTGCCTCTTCCTCTACCTTTGCCACCTCCTCTTCCTCTTAGGAAGTTGGCTTGACTAGTTGTGCCTTCATCTTCACCTGCTTGTTGCTTTCCTTTGCTATTCTTCTTCTTGTCCTTTGAGTACATTGCATGACCTGCACTCTTGTCACTATCTCCTTTAACATCCTGCT
>CM035410.1:150297669-150325169 GCA_020310875.1 Ceratopteris richardii
TTGATGTAGTTGTACAATCTCATTAGCATGACAAGCATAGCTAAATGAGGTATTGTGGTGTTGGCTATGAAGTAGCACTCACACACAATGAGTTACAATGATAAAATGCCTCGGGAGATAAGCTAGAATGAGTGACACACCCGCGACTTTTCCACTTCATCTTTTATAGAAGTTTTGTGATCATTTGAATTTGAAATTCAAATCTAGGCTCCCTAGAATCTCTCCTCTAAAAGTAGGGAGATATTCTCTCCATTTAGTCGTCTAAAATTCCACGACTAATCAAGTAGGTAAGTGATTACATGAGATGCCAAGTCATATAGACTTTTACCATAGAATAAAAAGATAAAATCATAGGTATGGGTTCCTATGCTCTTTCCTTCAAGTGAAGCTTTAGTAAAGGTTGTCCAAGCTAATCTTTCAAGTTTCCAAGCCAAGTGTGAAGGCTTGAAATGCACCAACAGCTCCCCCTCAAGCCAAACACTTTGGCTCAAGTCTTGAGCTTCATTCTTCAATCACATCCTGCAATCCAATCACGGATTTGAATCTGCATAACTTGTTTCCATCCAATGCTTTAGTGAGTAAATCTGCACATTGCATATTAGTAGACACATATGTCAATTGAATGTCTTTACTAAGCAACTTCTCTCTCACATAGTGGTAATGAACCTCTATGTGTTTGGTTATGGCATGATATATTGGATTAGCTGCAAGGTGAAGAGAGCTTGTGTTATCTCCAAAGATAATTGGAGGTCTAGTGTATAGACCTAACTCTGTATACAAGAGCTTTAACCAGATAGCTTCTTGAGTAGCATTGGCAAGCCCTCTATACTCTGCTTCAGTGGATGACAATGCCACTGTAGGTTGCTTCTTGGATGACCAAGAAATAGGTTTATCTCCTGCAAAACAAATGTATCCTGATGTGCTCCTCCTATCATCCTTGCATCCTGCCCAATCTGCATCTGAATAAACTTTAATGTCAATATCTGATGTATAAGGAAAGTACAAACCATGGTTCTGAGTTCCCTTCAAATACTTCAAGATCCTTTTTGCTGCCTCTAGGTGAGGTACCCTTGGTTTGTGCATGAATTGACTAAGCACACTAACTCCATATGCTATGTCAATTCTGGTCAAGGTAGCATAATTCAAACTACCAACCATACTTTGATATCCTGTGATGTCTTGTATTTCTTCCCCTTCATGAGCACTTAGCTTTAGATTGACCTCCATTGGAGTAGTTGAGACTTTAGCATCCTGCAAGCCAAACTTCTTGACCATATCCTGTACATACTTCTTTTGAGTGATATATATACCTGAGTTGGTGTAGACTAACTCAAGTCCTAAGAAGTACTTCAATAATCCAAGATCATTAATCTTGAACTCTTTCATCATCTGTCCTTTGATGTGTCTGAAGAAACTTGGAGAAGCTTGTCGAAGGTAGAAAAGTGCGTTTCGAAGCGATGAAGTTTGGTCAAGCCAACCGGCACAAGACCAGCCCTTGAGCTTTTGGAGACTCAAATAGACCTTATAGGCATGCTATAAGTGCAAAGAAACACACTATGTACCTTGGAGCATCAAGGAGAATGAGTCGATACAAAACAGATAGGTTCGCGGGTCGACTAGCTCAAAAAACTTACTATCTATGGAAGAGACAATGAACTTCAAATGCCCATAGCGACCAGCGTGATTACAATTAGAAAAAATCCTTTTATGGGAGTGATACACATAGGGTTGAGTGTATGGAATGCACAAAAGTATAAGGAATGAGCAAAATATTCTATAGGAATGAATGCGACATTCACCGGTGGTACTTCCTATTTTTCAGGAATACGCAGAGATTGACCCTGAGGCAGAAAAACTGAGATTTCTCCAAATCTGCTGAACCAAATGCTTTGAAAATTTACAGGCATAAACTAGACACTGATACCTTTCCAATGAGTCCTCTTGCACTCAATTTGGAGCTCTGAGGAGAGAGCAGCAGCCTCTGCAAGATTACTGTTGGCGAAGAAGATGATGCAGAAAATTGAAGGAGCAAGACAATGATGGTCACAAGTGTATGTATATTGCTTCCATGTATAATACAAGTGATTTCAACTCCTTATATAGCCTCTAGGAGTGTTCCACGACTTTTACAACTTGAATTTGAATTCAAATGAAGGTGGGAATGGTTGTTGGAGGGAATCAATTCACTTCCCTACAATCTAGGAAAAGTGAAGATCTTGATTGATCTACTTTTAGGTGACTTGATTTGCTTGATTGAATGCAACTTCAACCACCAAAATTTCGTGGGATTTTGGCCCTATATTTGTACCTTTACATGTGTACAACTCAAGGCTTTTACAACGGTAAATGAGCCATCAAAATATTCTCAAAAAAATACAATAAATGAGCATATGAAAAAGAACTCTCCAACGGATATTCTTTCGACGCGATAGCCTTTGATGTAGATCAAATCCACCTCAAGCATAGTGTAAGCTTGATGTTCCAACAGCTCCCCCTCAAGCTAAAGTATGCTTGAGTCTTCATTCTCTGATAGGTTGAATACCTGCCATAGCTTTGAATCTACAAAGCTTTATTCCATCAAGTGCCTTCGTCATCATATCTGCTACTTGCTTTTCAGTCGGAACAAAAGAAATGTCGATCTCCTTTGCCATGAGCTTCTCCCTGATGAAGTGGTAATGGACTTCTATGTGCTTGGTTCTCGCATGAAAAATAGGATTTGCCGCTAGATGCATGGAACTTACATTATCTCCAAATATGTGAGGTTTGGAACTCACAAGTCCCAAATCTGTATACAATGCTTTTAACCATATTGCCTCTTGAGTTGCTATGGTCAAGCCTCTGTACTCTGCTTCAGTTGAGGATAAAGCAACTGTTGGTTGCTTCTTGGAACTCCATGACACTAGCTTCGAACCTGCAAATGCTAAGTAACCAGATGTACTTTTTCTATCATCCTTAGCTCCTGCCCAATCTGCATCTGAGTAGATTTTGATATCCAAATCTGAAGAGTAAGGATAGAATATACCTTCGTTGATTGTACCTTTGAGATACTTAAGTACTCTCTTAGCCGCATCCATGTGTGGTCTTCTTGGTGAGTGCATGAACTGACTAAGCACTCCCACACTATATGAGATGTCTGCCCTTGTATGAGTAGCATATATCAAGCTACCTACCAAACTTTGATACTCTTTAATGTCTTCAATTTTCTCACCTTCATAAACACTAAGTTTATGATTCATCTCCAAAGGTGTACCTGCAGGTTTAGTGTTCTCCATTTTGAACTTGAGAAGAAGATCCTGAATGTATCTTCTTTGAATCAAATACATTCCTTCATCTGTATATATCACCTGCATACCTAGGAAATATGTGAGCTCACCTAGGTCACTGATTTTGAACTCCTCTTGCATGTGTCTCTTGATCCTTTGAATGCCATCTAGATCATCACCTGTCACAATAATATCATCTACATATACACATAGATAGATAACCTCATTGTGATCCCTTTTGATGAATAGAGAAGGATCGGAGCTGCTAGCTTTGAACCCTTGGTCTTGAAGATATGTAACCAACCTGTAATTCCAAGCTCTTGGAGCTTGTTTCAATCCATACAATGCTTTCTTAAGTCTGCAAACATAAGATGGATGATTAGGATTTTCAAAACCTGGTGGTTGTGACATGTATACCTCTTCACTTATCCAACCATTTAAGAATGCATTTTTCACATCAAGTTGGAGGAGTCTCCAATTCCTTGCAGCAGCTACACTTATCAATGTCCTGATTGTAGTCATCTTTGCAACTGGTGAGAATGTTTCCTCATAGTCTATACCATGAGTTTGTGAGCATCCTTTGGCAACTAATCTTGCCTTGTACCTACAAACTGATCCATCTGAATTTCTTTTAACTTTATATACCCATCTGCAACCAATTACCTTTTGATTCGGTGACATCGGAACCAAATCCCAAGTGTCCATTTCCTTCAATGCATCTATCTCTTCGTTCATGGCCTTTTCCCAATTAGGGTTTCCCTTTGCCTCTTCATAGGTTGAGGGTTCCTCTGAAATAGAGTCTTTTGCCAAGTAGATTGAATGCTTTGTAACAAATGTGGAATCATATCCATACCTTTCTGGTTGTTTCTTCTCTCTTGCTGATCTTCTAGGTGCTTGTTTGGAGCATTCTCCAACCTCTTGCATCTTTGCTTTGCCTCTTGACTTCCATAGCTTGTAATCCCTTTCTCTTTCATCTTGGTCATCGTCTGTATCACTTCTTGGATCCTGGACCTGTGTATCATGCTTGCTTCCTAATTGATGAGAGTCATAATCAAGATCTTATGGTAGTGTTACCTTTTGTTTGTCTTCATCATACCAAGACCTGTGTTCTTCAAACACAACATCTCTACTTGTAGTGAATTGCTTGGTTGAAGGATTGAAGAACCTGTAACCCATCTGAGTTGAATCATATCCAATAAACACTGCCTTTGTTGCCCTTTCATCTAGCTTACCTCTTATTTGTGATGGTACATGAACATAAGCTAAACAACCAAAAACCTTGCAATGTCCAAGACTAGGTTTTCTTCCATGCCATGCTTCATAAGGAGTCATACCTTGAAGTGATTTGGATGGTAGTCGATTGACAAGGTACACTGCAGTTGAAATAGCTTCTGCCCAAAGATAATGTGGCAACTTCTTCTCTTCAAGCATTGTTCGGGCTGATCCAACCAATGTCTTGTTTCTCCTCTCTGCAATTCCATTTAGTTGAGGAGAGTACCTGGTAGTCACTTCCCATTTGATACCTTTATCCTGCAAGAACTCATCAAACTCTTTGGAGAAGTATTCTCCCCCTCCATCAGATCTGAGCTTCTTTAGTGATCTACTTGTATGATTCTCCACATGTGCAAGATACTTCTTGAAGCAATCAAACACTTCATTCTTACTCTTGATAAAGTATAGAACAGTCCACCTACTATGGTCGTCAATAAATGAGACATAATACCTTGATCCTGCCAATGAAGGTTCTTGACTTGGTCCCCATACATCTGTGTGTACTAAGTCCAATAAGTTGTTGTGGATGTAGCCTTTGTGGTTGAATGGTTGTCTTTGTGCCTTCCCAATCTGACATGCATCACACCTGTTGATCATGTGTTGCTTTGATATGTTCGGCAGTCCTAGAACACTTTGATCCCTGCATATATCCTTCAAGGTTCTTTCATTCACATGAGCAAGTCTCTTATGCCACACTTCAAGCTCACTTAGGGTTTGAGACCCAAAGTTGAATAGAGCTATGTTCCTGGTATCTCCTACTTCAAAAGTAAAGAGCCTACCATGCTTCTCACCTCGGGCTATCTTCTTGAAGCCTTGACATGGATCTTCCACAAAAGCTCCATGTTGGGTGAACCTAACTTGCAAGCCTTTTTCAACTATTTGGCCTACACTGATTAGGTTTTTAGTGATAGTGGGTACATAGAGAACCTTACTCAGAATGTTTGTCCTGCCATTGGAAGCTTTGACATTACCAATCTTCTCCACATTGTGCTTCGTGTCATCCCCTGTTTGCACTTCATGTCTATGCTTTGGACTTTCCAAGTCAGATAGAAGAGCAATGTTGCCTGCAACATGATTCGAACATCCTGAATCTATGTAGAACAAATGATCATCTTCTTTACCTTCTTTGTGGCTTAGATTCATAAGAAGTAATGAGTCTTCATGTGGTTGATCTTCTGAATAATTGTTGTAGTCCCTTCTATTATAGCTTCTATTGTTGTTGTTGAAGTTGTGTCCACCTCTGCCTCTATTGCCGCCATATCCACCTCTTCCACTTCCTTTCTGGGTCTTCCCATTGAACCAGCAATTCTGAGTGGTGTGGTTGGTCTTATCGCATATGGCACAAGGTTGAACATTCTGACCTTTGGCTTTGTCTTGCTTTGATCCTTTCTTCTTTCCTTTCCACTTGCTCTTGCTTGTGAAGTTGGCTTGGGAAGTCTCTTCTTCGTCTTCTTCCTTCTTCTTGCCTTTCTGCTTCTTATCCTTCTTATCTGCATATAGAGCACTAGTTGAATTACCATGATAAGAGTTACCTTCCTTTATGCTATTGTTGGCTTCTTGATTGAAGAGTTGTCCAAGAAAGATGTTGAAGTCTGGAGTCTGCACATCCATGATGAGATCATAGGCCGTCGTGAAGGATTGCCATTGCTTATCACTTCGAATGCCGTTGAGAATTTGCCTCATGATGACCTCTTCTTCAATCAGCTCTCCAATGGATGCTAACTGATCCGCAACCTCTTTGACCTTGGTAACAAACTCTGTGATGGTTTGTTTAGGTGTCTTCTTCATTTGGTTGAACTTGTTCCAAAGATGATTCTTTCTTGCTTTGGTACTAGCAGAAAAGAAAGTCTCCAGGGCATCCCAAGTCTCTTGAGATGTCTTGCATCCTCTAATATGTGGTAATAGAAAGTCAGAGATAGAGTTTAGTATGTACGACCTTGCTTGAGGATCCCTTGCGCACCAAAGTGTGAGCTTATCTGTCTCCTCCTGTGTAGGTCCTCCTTTGGATCTTGGAATAGGCATAGCTTCATCACCTGCTACAATTCCATAAAGATTTCTACCTTGCAAATAGGCCTCCATTCTGATTTGCCAAGCCGCATAGTTGTGTCGATCAAGCTTCTCGATCATTGAGGGAAAGCCGTCACCCATCTTGAACTAGCTCTGATACCACTGAAGAAACTTGGAGAAGCTTGTCGAAGGTAGAAAAGTGCGTTTCGAAGCGATGAAGTTTGGTCAAGCCAACCGGCACAAGACCAGCCCTTGAGCTTTTGGAGACTCAAATAGACCTTATAGGCATGCTATAAGTGCAAAGAAACACACTATGTACCTTGGAGCATCAAGGAGAATGAGTCGATACAAAACAGATAGGTTCGCGGGTCGACTAGCTCAAAAAACTTACTATCTATGGAAGAGACAATGAACTTCAAATGCCCATAGCGACCAGCGTGATTACAATTAGAAAAAATCCTTTTATGGGAGTGATACACATAGGGTTGAGTGTATGGAATGCACAAAAGTATAAGGAATGAGCAAAATATGCTATAGGAATGAATGCGACATTCACCGGTGGTACTTCCTATTTTTCAGGAATACGCAGAGATTGACCCCGAGGCAGAAAAACTGAGATTTCTCCAAATGTGCTGAACCAAATGCTTTGAAAATTTACAGGCATAAACTAGACACTGATACCTTTCCAATGAGTCCTCTTGCACTCAATTTGGAGCTCTGAGGAGAGAGCAGCAGCCTCTGCAAGATTACTGTTGGCGAAGAAGATGATGCAGAAAATTGAAGGAGCAAGACAATGATGGTCACAAGTGTATGTATATTGCTTCCATGTATAATACAAGTGATTTCAACTCCTTATATAGCCTCTAGGAGTGTTCCACGACTTTTACAACTTGAATTTGAATTCAAATGAAGGTGGGAATGGTTGTTGGAGGGAATCAATTCACTTCCCTACAATCTAGGAAAAGTGAAGATCTTGATTGATCTACTTTTAGGTGACTTGATTTGCTTGATTGAATGCAACTTCAACCACCAAAATTTCGTGGGATTTTGGCCCTATATTTGTACCTTTACATGTGTACAACTCAAGGCTTTTACAACGGTAAATGAGCCATCAAAATATTCTCAAAAAAATACAATAAATGAGCATATGAAAAAGAACTCTCCAACGGATATTCTTTCGACGCAATAGCCTTTGATGTAGATCAAATCCACCTCAAGCATAGTGTAAGCTTGATGTTCCAACAGTGTCTAATCCCATTGACATCATTGCCTGTAATGATGATGTCATCAACATAAACACACAAGTATATTACCTCTGTACTACTTCTCTTTATGAACAGAGAAGTATCAGCTTTGTTCATCACAAATCCTTGGTCTTGGAGATAGGTTGTCAACTTGTAATTCCATGCTCTAGGTGCCTGCTTCAAACCATATAGAGCCTTCTTCAATTTACAAACATAATTTACCTTCTTGGGGTCTTCATAGCCAGGTGGTTGTGACATGTAGACTTCTTCAGATATCCATCCATTCAAGAAAGCATTCTTGACATCTAATTGGTACATGTTCCAATTTTTGGATGCAGCTACACTCACCAATATTCTGATAGTTGGCATCTTAGCCACAGGAGAAAATGTCTCCTCATAATCAATGCCTTGGGTTTGTGCAAAACCCTTGGCTACCAACCTAGCTTTGTACCTGTTTATTGTTCCATCAGAATTCCTCTTTAGCTTGTAGATCCATCTGGATCCTATCACCTTCATAGAGTCTTTCTTGGGTACCAAGTCCCAAGTATCACTCTCCTTGAGAGCTTCCATTTCTTCATCCATAGCTTCTTTCCACTCTGGTTTGGTAATTGCTTCTTCATAGGTACCTGGTTCTTCATTCAAAAAATCCTTTGCAAGATATACAGAATGTTTAGTTACAAGTGATGTGTCATACCCAAATCTGATTGGTTTCTTCTTTTCTCTCTGAGATCTTCTCATTGCTTGAGTTGAGGATTCTGGTGTATCCTCTAGCTTCTTCATCTTCATCTTTCCTTTGGACTTCCATGCCTTGAATTCCTCAAGGTTTATTGTATCATCATCATCTGAGCTTGATTCATCTTTTTGGATTGGTTCCTCCTTGGTGAGCTTTGGGAAATCTTCTTCCATGTCATAGGGTAGACTAACCTTCCTGCATTCATTCTCATACCATGAGTCATTCTCATCAAAGATGACATCTCTGCTTACCTTGAAGCCTTTGTTTGTTGGGTTGTAGAATTTGTATCCCTTTTGGTTCAAATCATAACCAATGAAGATACATTTTTCAGCTTTAGGATCTAGCTTTCCCCTTACCTGTGAGGGAATATGCACATATGCTACACAACCAAAGATTTTACAATGATCCAGAGAAGGTCTCTTACCATGCCAAGCTTCATATGGTGTCATTCCATCAAGTGATTTGGATGGCAACCTATTTATGAGATAGGTGGCAGTGGATACACTTTCTGCCCAAAGATAATTTGGCAACTTCTTTTCATTAAGCATAGACCTAGCTGTTTCTACTATAAGTCTATTCCTTCTTTCAGCTACCCCATTTTGTTCATGTGAGTACCTTGTAGTAATCTCCCTTTTGATGCCTCTTTCCTGCAAGAAATCTTCAAACTCATTTGAGAAGTATTCTCCTCCACGATCTAACCTTAGCCTTTTCAAGTTTCTTCTTGTTTGGTTTTCAACAAGTGCAAGATACCTCTTGAAACAATTAAACACTTCATCTTTATGCTTCATAAAGTATAAGATGGTCCATCTGCTATAATCATCAATGAAGGGCACATAATACCTTGATCCTGAAATGGAAGGGTCCTTGCTAGGTCCCCAAACATCTGTGTGTACCAAGTCTAGGTAGTCTTCATGCATGAAACCTTTCCTTGAATAGGGCAACCTGTGAGACTTACCAAACTGACATGCTCCACACTTATAAATCATGTGTTGCTTGGACACATTAGGTATCCCAAGCACACATTGATCCCTGCACATAGTGTTGGCATACAAAGCAACAGAGGAGTCATGCACAATACGGCAACAAGGCCAAATCATTTTTTTCCATGGATTCTTTACAACTCAAGTGATTTTAATCACTACACAAACATTGTAAATTCCGTTTTTGGTAGAATAGACTCCATTTTGTGCAAGCCGAGGAGTCCTCGAGCTTGAGGAGTATTAGAACTAGCGACATATCAATTTTCATAATTTTTAGACTCTGTTTGAGCCCTCAAATAGACTCTAGAACCTAATTTTTAACTAGGCCGGACACTAGGTCTGGACAAGACCAAAGCTAGTTAGAAAACTATAAAAAGAGCTAGAGAGCTCATTTTTGGGGTTAGATTGTTTGTGAATTGAGCTTATGTAAGAGACTTTTTGACTAATGCAAAGAACTCCATTGTTCCTCTCCTTGTTCTTGCCTTGTGTGCGCGTGTGTGTATGTGTGTGCATGCTTGTGTGCTTCTCACTCACGCACTTGTGCCTTCACTTGCTCATAGTCTTCATACTAGTCCTCACGTCTCCACGGATTGACAATTATGAGGTGAATCTTCTCACGTTGGTACTCACCATTGTGCTAGAGTGACACCAAATTTGGCGCCGTTGCCGGGGAGAGAGCTTCGAGGACGAGCGTGTGATGGTAAGACGTCGAGTTGAGACATTGGAGTTATAGGTAATATCCTTCCTTCTCTTTATTTTTCTTCGTTTTTTTCCTTACTTTCGCATCACCATCATCACCATCATCATCCCCACCATCTCTCACCTCCATCTCCATCTCCACCAAAATTTCAGTTTTTTGGTCATATTACACTCCCCACCTCATTTCCCTCATTTCATTGTGAGAGAGAGCGAGAGAGAGCTTGCATGCTAGCTGTTTTTGGTGTGTTTTTGAGCGTTTGTTGCAGGAACTTGCTGTACCACCTCCTCCAGCAGTGTGCGCAGGTACGACAGACTCTGCACAGGTCCCGAGACGACGACCTCTGTCTGTCGCGACAGACACAAAAACTTAACATTTTGTGAATGCGTGTTTGGCACGGTAACCTACACCATTAGGGCACTCTAAATCACTAGAAGTTTCTCAAAAATTTGCGTTTTTTCAGTCTATCGCGACAGACACCGTCTATCGCGACAGACCAAAATTCCGCGACAGACACCGTCTATCGCGACAGACCGAAATTCCGCGACAGACACCGTCTATCGCGACAGACACCGTCTATCGCGACAGACACCGTCTATCGCGACAGACCGAAATTCCACGACAGACACCGTCTATCGCGACAGACACCGTCTATCGCGACAGACAGACATTTCGCGACAGACACCGTCTATCGCGACAGACACTGTCTATCGCGACAGACAGACATTCCGCGACAGACACCGTCTATCGCGACAGACCGAAATTCCACGACAGACACTGTCTATCCCGCGACAGACACCGTCTATCGCGACAGACAGACATTCCGCGACAGACACCGTCTATCGCGACAGACACCGTCTATCGCGACAGACCGAAATTCCACGACAGACACCGTCTATCGCGACAGACACCGTCTATCGCGACAGACCGAAATTCCACGACAGACACCGTCTATCGCGACAGACACCGTCTATCGCGACAGACCCGTCTATCGCGACAGACACCGTCTATCGCGACAGACACCGTCTATCGCGACAGACCCATCTATCGCGACAGACACCGTCTATCGCGACAGACACCGTCTATCGCGACAGACAGACATTTTCGGCAAAAATTAAGGGGTAAATTTTTTGGAAATTTAGGCTAAATTTTGGGCATATTTGCACTCTCAAATACTCCTACACTTACAAAGGCCTTAGAAAAATGCATTAAAACCCCTGAAAGGTTCTGTTTGTCTAGTTAACCCCCTAAACCCTGAACGGTCATAACTTTTTCATACGAAATCCATTTTTTGAGCTCTAGGGCTTGTCGGAAAGCTCTTGGCATATACAGAGGGGTAGAAACACCAAGGGAACTCTAGAGGAAATTTCTAGCAATACAAAAGGGGGAACAAGGGTCATTAAGAAAGTGTCTGAAATAAATTGTCTGTCAAGTGAAAGGTCAACTTGGAGCTAATCTTGGGATTGATGCAGGTCTATTGAGAAGCAATTGAGAGCGTCCAAGCAAGGGTTTTGCGCAAGCTTGAGAATCAACTTCTCGAGCACTAAAGAGCAAGGGTCATCAAGGAAGGTCGGAATACTCTCATCTCCTCTTCGTCAATTCCTAGCTTAGGCTAAGAACGATCAGAAGTAGGAGTAAGTTAGGACGACGATAGGCAACTATCAAGTTGAAGCATACCTAAACTTTCAAGCTCAAGCTAAGGGCATAATCCTTGTACTGTCGAGAATTTTAAAGGAAAAGAACTTAACGTGGAACGATCAACTGTAAGTGCGAAACAACATTCAAACATTCCTGACGACGTGATATCAGACAAGACCTTAAACACGATAAAATAACCAAAAAGAACCAAGCGACTAATCTAAAGTAACTAGCAACGAGGTTGTACTCTGGGCAAAGAATTGGGCTACTTAGATAGACATATGAACCTTAGGTCAGGACGACATCTAGTAAGGGAGAGACAAAGCCTTAGATCTTCAGAGGCTAGTGTTAACCACACTGCTAGGCCTTGGGCCCAGCAGTTGAGCCACCACTCATACTATCCTAGCTCTGAGACCAGTGAGTCAGAGATGTCTCAAGGTATGGACAGACCTACGGGAGGTTCTGGAGTGCCATACTTGCACAGGGTAGAAGGCCCTTACAAAACGCAGTTGGAATACCTTAGGAACAACTGATTAGGTGCTAGCATCTATGAGGATGGCCTAGGAAGATCCGTGGTCCAGATTAAAAACCCTGACCAATCCATAGGACTAGAGCATCCAGCTGTCAAGTTTGAAAACGGTGCATACCTGGACAAAGAAGGAACCATATACGTAGTCACCAGTCACCCAGATAGGACAGATGAATTTGGAAATGTAATCTCAGAAGCGGACTTAGGTGACTTGGAACAAGGAAATATGGGAGTAGAACCTAGAACACCCCGAGGCAAATCTGTTCTTACGAGGATAATCACACCAGAATGGATTCCCCAAGATAATAAGAGCATAGATCTCCTTCTGAACCGAGAAACTGAAGAAGCCTTTTGGAGATATAAATCTGATCGGCCATTTGATGTAGGAACAATCATGATCTATGAGCTTAAGGATCCTGATAGCCCAGGCAGAGTAACCTACTTAGACCACGCCTCAGAAAGGATCTTCGTGGTGACAGAAAATGATAGGCATGCTTACACTTGGAAAGGTGAAATCATTTTCCCCCAACCAAGATCACATGTGTCCTACGGTCACCCTGGAGCGGGAACATCCCAAGCTCATGGAACTCAAAGAGACAGAAGTAGAGATAGGCCAGAAGTAAGTTTTGCCAACTCAGGGGGTAGAGAAAGAACGAGGACGGAAACGAATAGAGTAGAACCTGGGACACTTAGAGCTCACAGGAATCAAAGAAATGCGGATGAGTTCCCTCTACCACGACCTAGAGAGCACACCAGGACTTTGAGACCAACTCAGCTAGTTAAGTCCATGAAAAATTACTTTGATGGCACAGGAGACCCATAGGATCATGTGGCAGAGTTTAGGCAAGTCTTGAGAGCAGAACAAGTGGAGGATCTATTCACACAATATAATGCCTTTGGTCTAACCCTTAGGAACACAGCCCTTACGTGGTTCCAACCATTGAATGAGAGACAATTTAGGAGCATAGACCAACTCCTGGAGGCTTTCGTTATTGAATTCTCTAAGAGTGGCATAAGACATAATACCTCCTCATTGATTCACAGCTTCAAGCAAACCCCTCAAGAGACCGTAAGACTTGCAGGACGAAGATTTAGGCAATATCTTGAAAGATGCCCTATTACGGAGCTCCCCACACCAGCTAAGCAAGTGGCTTTATTCCTAGATGGATTGCTGAGTACAAAGTTAAGATCCTATGTGTACTTGAAGGACCCTAGGACCATAGAAGAGTGTGTACGCATGTGCATTGACATCGAGGATAACCTAGGGGAGGAATTAGAGCTTTCCAAGATATACAAAGATTCAGATGGTGCCTCTAGCCTCTCTTCCACGCAATCCACATCAATTGAGGAACTGGCAGAGAAAGTAGCTCAGAAATTAGGTGTCACTGGTAAACAGATCCCAAGGTTTGCCTCTGTGAAGAGATGCTACACTTGTGGTGGCGACCACATGGCGAATGTATGTCCCGTTATGGCTCAACCCCAAGTAAATCCTAGTAGCCAGTACTGCACCATAGAACGGAGGTACACCAATCACACCGCACAAGATTGCCCCTACAATAAGCAAACAGTTAGGCAAACTCACCCTCAACCCTATCCACCGCAGGGAAGATACCAGAACCAGTACCCTCCACAACCATATGGCAGGCCACAGCAACCTTATCAGCAACCATACCAAAACCAACAAAGACCTCAGCCTGTGCTAGCCCAACAACCTCCAGCTCCATCCAACGTGATCCCAGTAAAGTATACAGCTGCAGAAGAAAACCTGAATAGAGCGATAGTCCCTGTAACACCATTGCTTTCAGAAAGTGACCCCAGTGACCATAGCTTCGATTCTACACATGTTGATAGTCCCCAGGCATACTACATGCAGTCTCCTGAACATGGTGAGTCTTACTATAGTGAAGAGCCAAATGAACCTAGTTGGGAATCAGATTACACAAATGTCATGTATGCCAACCCCAGACCCCAACCTAGGCAGATAAGAACCCCATTCCCTAGAGGACCATGCTACCGATGTCAGGGTGATCATCTCATTCGTGATTGCCCCTTGCCTCCACCTACACAGCCCCAGTCAGTAACGATCCAAGGTTATTGCCAAGAGTGTGGGAAAGAGCATCTCTTACGAGATTGCCCTAAAAATCCTAATAACATGCCAAAAATCACTCCTATAAATGTTATTGGGCTAGTTGTAGACTCCACAGGGAGTGTGACTTCCACTGCGCCAGTACAAGTGGTCACAAGAGCTCAAGCTTTGCAGCAAAACCAAACTGTAGGCCAGGAAAAGAGCCCAGAAGTTAGTGAAACCGAGAGCATGACAAAGAAAAGAACTAGAGCTTGGAGAGATAGTCGTGAAAGAATGAAAAGGCAATGGGCAAAGAAGATGAGTGAACTAGAGGAAAGCCTACGAGAAACCAAGGCCAAAATCATAGAGATCACGTCTCAACCGCACTCTCACACATTTCCACCGCTACCATCCCCATCACCCTCCATCCCTCCACCCTCTAACACACCCCACGTAATCCACCCACCACCCCGAGCAGGATCAGTATTAGTTGATCCCACTCCTGAAGACATAGACATGATGCTTAAAGCATATCAGGCCAGAATCCAAGAAGGGCCAAATGTAACAGATCATGACAAGTGCTACCCTAGAGCTGACCTAGAGATAGAAAGAACCAAGCTCTGCGCGAAAATGGTCGCATTGGCTCAGACTATGTTTGAAGCTAGTCGCCTATTCGATTACTCGGGCTCAGCCAAGACGCAACTACACCTGGATGGACTTCTAGAGAAGTTAGAGGGCATAATTGCAAGATCTGCCAAGGAAGAAAAAAATCAAGAAAGAGATAAAGCAAGCAAAAACATGACCCATCTCCCATCGGAAGCTTATGTACTCAATTCCACTGAACCAGACAACCCCCCTTCTCTGGGAAGAATGGAGAATCTAATGGCACACTCGGAAAAGGAACCTTCCCCTCAAAGAAAGGAAAGGGGAAGAGAACGGATAAGCCAGCCTCTTCAGGAAGCCCATGTGCCTCCTCAAGAAGCTTATCTTTCCCCCCAAAAGGGAGATGAGCCTCCCTCGAAAGCTCACGTACCTCCACAGGTTGCCTACATTCCTTCTCAGGGAGCATATGAGCCTGTTCGAAAAAGTAATAGAATAAGTAATCCTCCCCAGGAAGCTTGTACTCCAAACATCTATGAGAGCGAGGAAAGAGCCAATGATAGAATAAGCCCTCCTTCCCAGGTTACTTATGTGCCTAATTCTACGGAGCCAGACACTTCTTCTTCTATGAATCGATTCACACCAGAATTCCTACGAGAGATTCAAGAAGACAAATGGGCTAAAGAAAGCGAAGTGCCTCCTCCCATTGAACTTGTGGATGATGCACATGACCAATTCCCACAAGACATCCCATCCATTTATGGGGAGCAGGAGAGCACCCAATCTCAAGAAAGATTAGACTTCGAATCTAATTCTCTACAGGAATTACCCCATTTCACGGGGCCATGGGAAGCCAAGTCTACTTGTATGAGAACCCCCACGATCATGGTAAGGAATGAAGATTCAGTCATACCTAGGAACACAGAGGTAGTGAAAAATACTAAAGTGCAGTGCAATCTCAAGTTAGAAGAGCTACTCAAGGTTAGACCTGAATTATGGAAACATGTAGCCAAACAAATACCAGAGATAGCAAAACCTCGTTCCCAGGCAGGATCACATAGGACAGTGCCAGAAATACCCTTGGATAAGATAGGAGATATGTGTGAAGGAGAAGAAGGGAACACCTATCTTCCCATTACCTACCAGGAGTACACCACCAAGGCAATTTTGGACTCAGGTGCAGGAGTTGCAATTGCCACCACTTCCCTATGGAAGCGTTGGGGCAAGCCAGCACTCAGGCCAACGAGAATGAAACTGCAGATGGCCGATGGTCACATAGAGAGACCCCTAGGATTGCTAGAAGGAATAACTCTCACCACCTGTGGTGTCGAGTTCGAACATACCTTTGCTATATGTGACTTTAGCAAAAATCATGCCTATGAGATGATTTTGGGACGACCATTCATGCGACAGTTGCAAGTGGTACAGGATTGGGGAACCAATTCTTTGTACCTGCAACACTTAGGTGTTACAACCAAAGTAAATCTCAAGGATTACTCTCATAGAGATGTTCCCCCTATCCAATGGAATCCCATCCATAGAGCCAAGGATGATACGGAATCCGTGCATTCCATAGGATCAGGATCCTCATGGATGCATGAAGACACTCATTTATGGATGTGCAAGGTGGCAGTAGAAGAAGAGAAGAGAGAGAAGGCCAGAGAGGTAGGTGCAAAAGAAATACATAGATCAATTCAAGACCCAGCCTATGCACCTGTAGTTTTTCCTGATGAGGAATTTGAACCCCATGGCTGGGCAGAAATCCTAGCAACAATGGACGTAGCCATCAATGAAGAACAATGGACACCTCACTGTGATGAGGATGGCTATGATATTTCAGTCTTCTCCATAGAGCCAATCATGGGGGAGGCAGTTCTAGAAGAATGCGAACCTAGCCCTGATGTCTTTGAGGATGCAAGTGACTCCGACCTAGAGTCAATCATCATGGACCCACCCTTTGCATCAGATGAAGAATACTTCCATGAAGTAGAATTTCAACCCCAGAGGCATGGAGAGCTTACAAATGATGTAAGATTAGCCACACAGGTGACCCCAAAGGAAGAAGGAAAGAAACGGAAGAAGAGAGAAGTCTCACCAGAAGAGGAAGAATCTTTGTTTGAGGTCCCAGAAAATTTTAAGAAATATGAGGTAGATGACAGGAGAGTCATGATAAGAATGCCTAAACGAGAAGCTCAAGCAGGAGAGGCCTATGATAACAAAGAAACCACCAAGAAAATAGTTGTGGCCCTAGAAGAAGGAGAGGAGCGATGCACGTACATAGGCCATGACCTGACAAAAGAGGAAGAACATGCGCTAATAGCCTTGCTAAGGGAATACAGAGATGTGTTCGCTTGGAGTTACAAGGATTTGAAAGGTGTTGACCCTGACATATGTTCACACACTATCCCCATGACCTCAGATGCTAAACCCTCTAAGCAAAAGCCTTATACATATAACGATAACTACGCTGCCAAAATCAAGGAAGAGATAGATAGATTAGTTGAAGCTGGATTTATCTACGAAATTGAGCACACTGAGTGGGTATCCCCCATCGTAGTGGTGCCTAAGAAGAATGGCAAGCTGCGTGTATGCATTAACTTGAAGAAGGTTAATGCAGCCACAATTCGAGATAACTATCCGCTTCCAATCACGGAGCACCTCTTGGAAAGAGTAGCAGGCAAGGAAGTGTACAGCTTCCTCGATGGATTTTCGGGCTACAACCAAGTAGCCATAGCTCCAGAAGATCAGCATAAGACAGCCTTTGCCACAGAATGGGGCATATTTGCCTTTAGAGTAATGCCATTTGGGCTTACCAATGCCCCAGCAACCTTCCAAAGGCTGATGTGCCATGTATTTAAGGAGTTCTTGAGAAAGAATTTAGAAGTCTATGTTGATGATCTTTGTGCTCATTCCAACATGAGACAAACCCATATTCCTGAACTCAGACAAATCTTTGACAAATGTAGAGAATATCAAGTCTGCCTGAACCCAGAAAAATGTGTTTTCATGGTCAGACAAGGCAAGATTCTAGGACACATAGTGTCAAAGAATGGCATATCCACGGATGAAGAGAAAGTAAGAGCTATAGCAGAGCTACCTAGGCCAAAAAATGTCAAGGAAGTACAAGCTTTCATGGGGCATTGTGGTTATTACCGACGATTTATACACATGTATGCCGTCATTGCAAAGCCCATGTACGGACTTCTGACTAACTTTGAGTGGACTGATGAATGTGAGAATTCCTTCCAGGAGCTTAAACGACGATTATGTTCAGCACCAATCTTAACCACACCAGATTGGAACAAGCCCTTCCATGTTCATGTGGATGCATCCAATTATGCCATTGGATGTGTGCTTGCACAACCTACTGGTGAAGGTAATATGGATCTCCCAATTGCCTATGCCAGTAGACAATTGAATGCAGCTCAACGAAATTATACCACTACAGAGAGAGAAGGCTTAGGCATGGTATATGCAGTCAAGAAATTTAGACACTATTTGCTTGCAAGCAAGTTTAAATTTTTTACTGATCACCAAGCATTGTTATATCTCGTGAACAAGCCATGCAATACAGGAAGATTAGTAAGATGGTTTCTCTTGCTCATGGAATATGACTTTGAGGTTGTGGTAAGGAAAGGTAGGACTCATTTAAGAGCAGATCATCTCTCTAGGCTCACATCTGGAGAAGCCCCACAAGGAGTATCAGATGATCTTCCTGATGCTTACTTGTTTAATTTGGAAGTTGTACCGCAGTGGGCTAAGCCATTAGTACCAGTATTGACGTACGGGCCTAATCATCCAGTGGTGAACACACGGAATAGGGAGGTTGTGAGAGCCCAAAAGTACCACATCATGGCAGGAAGTATGTACAGGCACACAGATCAAGGGATCTTGGCTTGTTGCGTAGAAGAGGATGAGTACGCTAAATGGTTGCAATTAGCACATGTAGGTGCATTAGAGCAACATTACTCAAAGCAACGAACTTTACAAACCCTAAAGAGACTCGGAGTACATTGGCCAACTATGGAAGCGGATGTCCAAAAGTTGTGCAAGGAATGCCCAATCTGTTGCACTAAACCACCTGTGGAACACGCCACTCTTTATCAAGTGTCCATAGTGCCAGATTGGAGTGAACCACTAGTATCCTTCTTAAGGACGAGAACATTCCCTCCCGACATGACTCTGGCTAGGCAAAAGAGTTTAGAACAAGAAGCCCAGGATTATTCACTCATTGGTGATAATCTATACAAGCGTGGTAAAGACGGTTACCTGAGACTATGTGTCCATGAGAGTGAGTATCTCAAGATCTTGGACACTGCTCACCAAGGTGTAGCAGGAGGACACTTTGGACCAGATCGGGTGATCAAGGCAATACTATTTGCGGGCTTCTGGTGGCCAACCCTTCACATGGACGCACATACCTATGTGAAACGGTGTGATGTCTGTCAGCGAACCCAATATCCTATACGTAAAGATGAGATGCCACTGAAACCAATGATGGGTGGACGTGCTTTCTCTAAGTGGGGAATAGACTTCGTAGGTCCTATTAATCCCCCAGCTAAGGGTTCCCATGCAGAATATATCATTGTTGCAACAGACTATCTAACTAAGTGGGTGGAGGTAAAAGCCACAACGAAGAACGATGCTCAAACAACTGCTAAGTTTTTATTTGAGAATGTGTTCACTAGATACGGACTACCCATAGAGCTTGTAAGCGATAGAGGCACTCACTTCTTGAACGAAGTTATTGAAAATCTGATCAAAGAATTCTTAGTAATACATAAGAAGTCTGCCCCCTATCACCCTCAAGCAAATGGCCAAGCTGAGAGTACCAACAAGATCTTATGCAATGTATTGACGAAATTAGTGAATAATAAACGCTCTGATTGGGACAAACAGCTACACCATGCTGTTTGGGCATACCGAGTTGCCTACAAAACGGTACTCCAAGCCACGCCCTTTCAAATGGTGTTTGGACAAAATGCTGTGCTACCGCTAGACTTTTTGATCCCTACGTTGAAAGTAGCACAAGAGTACGAATGGACAGGTCATGAGCTCTCCTCTAGGATCTTTGACCTTGAACGATTAGGGGAAACAAGACTGAGAGCCGCTGCTGGAATATATGCAGCCAAGAAGAGACAGAAGGCATATTTCGATGCCCATGTGAAGAATAAGGGCTTGAAAGCAGGAGATCTAGTTTTAGTCTATACACTGAAACAACACGCAAGGAAACTAGAAAACAGAGGCTACGGACCTATGATTATCAATAGGATCTCCACGAGTGGAGCAGTACAATTAGCCACGCTAGAAGGTGATATTCTCCCAAACTATATTAGCGGTTGCCGAGTCAAGTTGTATCAGGAACCCCTCACGGAGGAAATGCTCAACCGACTCAACACTGCTAAGAAACGCAAAGAGGAAGAAAAGCGAGTTCGAGAAGAAGCTCAAGCAGAAGCTTTAGAACGCATCAGAAGGATGAAGTTACGAAAGCAAGGTAGAGATCAGCCTAGAACGAATGACCATGCAGATCAAGGATATCCTATGGCCATGTGTGAAGTCGCAGGAACAAGCTTGCATAGAATAATTGATCGACGTCCTTTCATAACCCTAGATATCGGACAAGGAAAGAGTGCAAGGACCGTAAGAGCCTTGATTGACTCCGGAGCAGCCACTAGTGCTGTTAGAGTGTCTTACTGTCAAGAGTTGCAATTAATTGTCAATCCTGTGGAAGCATATCTCATAGGATTGGGGGGCGTGGAAACCCCTTGCATAGGCGAGGTGGAACTTCCCCTCTATATTCATGATGAGGCAATGACGGTTAAAGTACTAGTGTGTCAAGATGAGGATCTCACTGAACCTCTTGTCTTGGGTCAAGATTGGATCTATGACCAAGCAGTTAACTTAAACTTAAGAAGTGGACTTCTTCAGGTTTGGGTCAATCATAGTCGAATTACAGTAGAGTTAAATAATGGAGCACTCAAGGAACTAGAAAAGACACGGACTCCTGGTCCCTCCAGGGGTGCACATGAAGTTGATCATGCTGTTCTTGTCCAAGGCTATGTGATGCAGAAGAATGAAGATCTCAAAAAAGGAGTCAGGGATGCAAAGGAACTCCCTTCTTTTCCAAAGGCCAGAAGGAGGCAACAACCAAAGGTGGATCAAAGGCAGAAGAAGCAGAGTACTACCTATGTCCGGGATCCAAAGCACTTGCGCAGCAAAATGTCCCAGCAAGTGAAACAAGTGTGGGTGCGGAGAGGCGAACACCCGGTTGCACCCCAGCCAACCACACAGGCAAAGCCTCTTATTAGTAACCAACAACACGACACTAATAAGAAGTCTTTCGGAAATTCTTCTGCTAACGTGAAATCTATTTGGGTGCCCAAGAAGTCGATGAAGGCTAGGCCACAATCAAGACAAATTTGGGTGCCTAAGACTTGCTTGCGGGCGCAAATAACTACACCGAAGCCACAACCTATACAGCGTAACCCATTCACTCGCACAACCGGCATCCACGCATTTTCAACACTCACGAACGCACCAAGGCCCATGAGCACGAACAGAATCATTTGTAAATCGATCCATAAAAGGCCTCATGTTCAAGCTGATACACTTACAATGTTATCTAGCGTCTCTACGAAACGAAGAGAAAAACCCATCCACTGCATTTGGCAGCTCAAGACCTGTAATAAACCCCCCGACCCCAATTTGTAAATTCAACCCCACTTACTAACTGCGTTAGTCTCCTAGGAATACCCAAGCATTAACTACACACACTGTCTTCGTGCACTTACTAACCACTAACTCACCATCTACCTCATGTTAATGTTGTGATGGGGACAACTATGGAATTATTCTCTCCATTACGATGTTAACACATGATTCTATATTCTCACAGAATCAGAAGGCAAGAAGTAAAATGGCAGAAGCAACAGGTTCGGGCTCACAAGTAGGGATACTCACTGCAGGAATTGATGTGGATAGTCTACCTGTGGATGTTCCACCAATTGAACGACCAAGAGAGCTGCAGCACCTTCAACAAATCCCGGTGCCGGATCCACCCACCGGGATCACAGAAAGAGTCCATGCCAATTCTCATTGGTTCAATGGCATGCCAGGTCCATTAGGAGAGGCCAAGTATATATGGGAGTCTAAGTGCGAGTATGACAGATCATGGGTTCGATTCCAATTTTTCTCCAAGGAGTTCGAGACTTTACAGAACACTGAGGATCTCCAGACCATATGGCAACGAGCAGGGCTGGCCGAATACTTTGAAGCCCCACTACCTAAACCAGATCTCCTCCGATGTTACTATTTGGTCTCCACATTACAAGCTAATGAAGAAAAGGACAAACCCGGATCATTTGTTCTTCCCTCCTTGCTGGGCAACAACGAGTTGAAGAGGTTTGAACTTACGGTGGAGTTGGTAAGCGACGCTTTGAATATGCACGGCACGCATGTACCTTCTGAAAAGGATGCTCTTGTTCCCACTAACATGAAGGATAGGAAACTATTGAAGCTTAAAGACATGGCAGCACTCACACCAAACGTGTCCATCCCTCTCCGCATGTGCATGCAACATTTCGCCTTTCCCGGCCAAGACCGCTTCACACAACCACACAAGAGAATCTGGTTCGCTCTCTACTTAGCGGAAGCAGGTGCGTTACCCATTAAGCTACCAGTATGGATTATAGATCAATTGTATGAAGCAAACAAACGGTCTTCTAGGAAATTAGTAGTGAACGGTTGCTGTGCAATCACACGCATCATTTATCGGTGCCTATCTTATGATGTCCCCATTGAACGTGCCTTAACTTGGGCACAATTACAAATGTTTAAAAGGCTCAAGACGTCCACACATCAATCCAAGCGCATGAGGGGTGCGATCCCTTGTGTCCAGACAAGGGAAGTTCTGACTACTCCTGAGGTATCGCCACGACGGGAGGACACTGTACCTCCCTTCACCATTAGGATACCCAGGTCGGGATCTGAAACTACCACACAAGCTACCCCATCGGCTCCTCCTGTTCCACCTGAATTCGAATTTGCTGCCACTGGAGATGCTGAGGGAATGGACCCCCAGGACTTCGAAGCATTCCTACAAAGTACACAATTCTCTGATGTGGAGTTTTATTCAGAGGCAGAGGAGCAAGGCACATCCTCACAAAGAAGAAGAAAATCTACAGACGGCCGACATGTACATTGGAGCGACGATCAGCCAGGTCAACAACAAGGACACCTAGAGGAAGAAGGAGCTTATGAAGAGGAGACCACTGAAGCACCAGCCTATACAGCAGAACTCCGAAGGCTGTATCAGATTATGGAAAGAGTGCGATCGCAACAACTACTCACCGAACAGAGTAGCAGAGTACTCATGACTCAGTTGTTGGAAGAAGCAGGAGTTGACTCAGAGTATAGGGAAGGTCTCTTATTGATGGCAGAAACATATGGGGTAGTGGAAGCAGTGCGCATTGCCATTCGGAGGTCCCCAGTTCAATATGATCCACGAAGGTTCCAGACACGACCACGTTCAGGTAAGAATATTCAGATTCCCATTACAACTGCAGAAGAGCCAACTATTACATCTGAACCCATCAGGACAACCGCCCAAGCAACCGAAACGGCTAGCCAACAGCACCCAGTCACCCATGAGGAGTCCACCGAGCCACTACCACCCACACCCCCACCATCACCTCCTAGAGCAGAAACAGTGGAAACCTCCTCGACCACTCAACCCACCGACCCAACCTTCATTTTCCGTACTCCCATCTCTAGTTCCACCCTATTCTCTACCACTGATAACCCAATCTTTGAAGCAACCCCCATCACTACACAATCCACCGAACCGCTCCTAGAGCCTGCCCTAGGGCAACCATCCCCAATGCCCTCAGCCATAGGTCATCCCGACCCTAGATCCACATTCATGGGTTTCCCTGTTACCACGCAACCCTTCGCGCCCTCCTCCAATTTACGACCTCAACCCCCGACCTCTCTCTCTCCATTTCTACAATCCCTCCATGACTTCCTGGCTAGAACGTTTCAACCAGGGTCTCAACCATTTCCTTTCTTTTCAGCTCCCCACCCCACTTCGCATCTATTCACCACTTCCACACACACTCCACCTACCATCCCAATGTATATGGCAGACCCCACACTCACAACCACTCCTGAAGGTATGGACATTTCACCACCCACGGCACCTCCCCCCACGATTCCACCCCCTCCCATTCCCCCTCCACCAATTTCACTCACACACACGACTTCAATAGACACATCATTCACTCTTCCCCATCCCCAATTCCCTTCCCATGCATCTCCCACTGTAAACTCCACCCACTCATCTATAGGAAGTGCATTGGACACCATGCTGGCTTGTATATCAAACTTAAGGACAGATTACATTCAGCTCCAGCAACAGAATGAACGCCTGCACGAGCACTCAGAAACACTACAGCACCGCCTCGCGGCACTAGAAGAGGAAAATGCTCGCCTCCACACACAGTTCCAAACTCTCCAAGAAGCTCATGGCATATTGGAGGTACAGTTACAGAACACAGATCAGGAAGCGATACAGGTGGTAGAAGGTCACCTACGGACACAGCTGGAACGCAACTCAAAGCTTCAACGAAATATGGCTCTACTCAAACGCCATCTTGCGGCCGCTCAGGAAGAGAATCGACGTCTGCAAGTACAAAATCAAGAGAACCTGGAGGCAGCTATTGAGAGCACACCGGGGGCACCCATCAGCCCATCCAAGTTTCAAGCAGTGACCCCCGATAATATCAAGATCATATTGGAAGACTATGCCATGCTGCTTGAAGCACATGATAAGCTATCGGAGGAACTGGGACAATTGAAGCAGGAACACCAAAAAGGACAAACAGCAGCCTCCCCAACCACCCCCTCCGCGGCTTCACTTCTCACAGACGCAGAGGCCATAAAAGATCTCCAGAAACAGGTCACGGAATTGCAAACACGCCTACTACAATATGAGAGACCACCTTCCCCTCCAGAGGCTCCCACGGACGAAGAAGTTGTGCAAATTCCTGTGGAACAAACGTTTGACGAAGAATACGATCCACAACCATTCCCAGGAGGTCAACAAACAGAAGAAGCCCAGGACACATTCGAGGCACCACGGCCCCCATGGCTACGACAAGTGGAGGAAATCGGGAGTTCGCACGAAGAGCGCACAGTAGTGCAAAATCAGGCCATGAGGGTCATAGAGGAAACAGTGCTACAATCGGCTTACTTCAAGAACTTGTCATCGAGACGACTGATCCTCTCATCCGAACTCCAATACAGGCCGTATTATATTATCTTGGCGGATTATAATGCAGAAATACAAAGAGTCACGGGTCAGATTCCTACCTTTGCGACCCAATTTCAACCCGAAGACCTTCCTCCAGAGGCGCAAAAAGGTAAAATTCGTCAACCCACCTGGCGGCAAAAACTTTTAGAGACATATCCAGAAATGCTACGCACATGGAACAACGCGCCTTTACACCTCCTATACAATCCATGCTATGGTCCAGTCCCACGCCGCAGGTCGTGGAAGGCATTCAATATTAAGGTGCAGAACAACGCACAATGCAAGGAATGGCTGAACTATCCGTACATTGCGCCACCACAGGGACCGCCGTCGGTCGCATATATGATGGGAACCATTCGCCACTGGATGCCGCGCTTGAAGCCCATGCAAGATGTAGCAGCGCAGATGATGCTTAAAATCTTAGATATGATGCAGGTAGTCCTGAAAACTTTTAGAAATGCAGCCGCACCACAGGTACGTCTCCCGGGGTTCAGCAATGGCAATTATGACTTGGTGTATGACATGAGCACCACCCCCAGTATTCGTGTGGCTTACGCCTGGCATGCGCGCATCAAATACCTCCCTGCCTGTTACAAACAAACCTTTGAAGAAATGTTCAGATCAGGTTTCTGGGAGTATCACTCAGAGATTTTCGCACCGAAGCCAACACATCTGCTCCAACTTTTTGCTTGTGAACAAGCAATGTATTCTGAGTACTACACTACCCCGCAACCAGAGACCCCTGGTGCAATAAATTGGGATGCTTTGGAAGCTGATCTAGCAAGAGGCTTAAGGATAGGAGAACATGAACTGGCCACCAATGTCATCCAATATTACATCGACCACCCGAGAGAACAAAGGTCTGTCAGGGGCGACAGACGCTAGGAAGGGGGGAGTGTTGGCATACAAAGCAATAGAGGAGTCATGCACAATACGGCAACAAGGCCAAATCATTTTTTTCCATGGATTCTTTACAACTCAAGTGATTTTAATCACTACACAAACATTGTAAATTCCGTTTTTGGTAGAATAGACTCCATTTTGTGCAAGCCGAGGAGTCCTCGAGCTTGAGGAGTATTAGAACTAGCGACATATCAATTTTCATAATTTTTAGACTCTGTTTGAGCCCTCAAATAGACTCTATAACCTAATTTTTAACTAGGCCGGACACTAGGTCTGGACAAGACCAAAGCTAGTTAGAAAACTATAAAAAGAGCTAGAGAGCTCATTTTTGGGGTTAGATTGTTTGTGAATTGAGCTTATGTAAGAGACTTTTTGACTAATGCAAAGAACTCCATTGTTCCTCTCCTTGTTCTTGCCTTGTGTGCGCGTGTGTGTGTATGTGTGTGCATGCTTGTGTGCTTCTCACTCACGCACTTGTGCCTTCACTTGCTCATAGTCTTCATACTAGTCCTCACGTCTCCACGGATTGACAATTATGAGGTGAATCTTCTCACGTTGGTACTCACCATTGTGCTAGAGTGACACATTTGCTTTAGGGTTCTTTCACCTATGTGCCCTAGCCTCTTGTGCCATATCTCTAACTCTGAAAGTGTTTGATCCTTGTAATTATACAAAGCAATGTTCTTGGTGTCTTCTAGCTCAAAAGTAAACAATCTACCTGATTTTTCTCCCTTGGCTATCCTTCTGAATCCATGTCTTGGGTCCTCCACATATGCTCCATGTTGTGTGAATCTGACCTGCAAACCTTTCTCCACAATCTGGCCAACACTCATTAGATTCTTGGTGATGGTTGGTACATAGAGTACCCTGCTCAATAGATTCTGGTTACCATCACATGTCTTTACATTTCCAATCTTTATAACAGAATGTTTAGTATCATCACTTGTTTGTACCTGATGTTTGCCCTTGGGTTCTCTCAAATCAGAAAGTAGTGCCACATTGCCAGCTACATGGTTAGAACATCCTGAGTCAATATAAAATAAATGATCATCATTTGTACCTGCCTTGGAGGTCATATTCATGATCAATAGGGAGTCATCTTGCTCCTCTGTGTAGTTGTTATAATCCCTTCTATTTTTGAATCCACCTTGGTAATTACCATTGTGGTTGTTGTTGTAGTTGTTGTTGTATTGATTGTTGTATCCATTGTAGCTTTGGTGTTGGTTGTACCTGCCTCTCCCTTGAGAGTATCCACCTCTT
>CM035410.1:150337669-150340169 GCA_020310875.1 Ceratopteris richardii
ACTTGCTACCTCACATTAGAGGTCTTGAAAGTGCAAGTGAGATATGGAATGCTTTGGAGGAGCATTTCCAAAATACTACAAAGTCAAGGAAGGCATCTCTATGGGCACAATTTACAACTTTCAAGAAGAAGGCCTCTCAATCTATTTCAGACTATGTAACAAGGATGAAAGACATTGCAGATGCATTAGGAGCTGTTGATGAAGATATTGAGGAGGATAAATTGGTAAGGCAAATCCTTACAGGATTGAGAGGTGATGACAAATGGAAGCCATTCATTTTGTCTACAGAACTATCACTTGATCATTTCACTCCTGATTTAAATCAGTTGCTAGGTCATATGCTAACATTTGAGCATGATGTTAAAGGAGATGTTGACAAAAGTACAGGTCATGCAATGGACTCAAAGGACAAGAAGAAAGCTAACAAAGGAAAGCAACAATCAGGTGAAGATGAAGGCACAACCAGTCAAGCCAACTTCCTAAGAGGTAGAGGAGGTGGCAAAGGTAGAGGAAGAGGCAGAAACAATAAAGATGGAGGCAAAGCTTGTTGGATTTGTGGTAAGACAAATCATTTAGCTAATGATTGTTGGTATAATAATCAGAGTAATGGAGGATACAATCAGAACTATAATTCAAGAGGAAGAGGTGGCAGAAATCAAAGAGGTAATTTCAGAGGTAGAGGTAGTAGGGGTTATTTTGGAAGAAATGCAGGTAGAGGTATCCAAAGTCAACAATATAACAACACCTACTACAATTATGCTTCAGATCAAAAGGAAGATTCAACATTGATAATGAATGCAACTTGTGAAAGGCAGAGTGAAGATCAAAGAGTCTTCTACATTGACTCAGGGTGTAGCAATCACCTGAGTGGTAATATAGCCTTGATGACTGATTTGGAGAATAAGGTATCTAATCATGTTGTTCAAACAGGTGACAACACAAAGCACAATGTGAAGTCAATTGGATCAATGAAGGCCAAGGATGGTAGCACCTTATTGAGTAAGGTCTTGTATGTTCCTACAATTCCTAAGAATTTGATAAGTGTAGGACAAATTGTGGAAAAAGGTTATGAAGTAAGGTTCACTAATGAAGGAGTGTTTGTGGAAGACCCTAGCAATGGGTATAAGCAAATTGTTTCAGGAAAGAAAGAAGGGAGATTGTTCACATTGAAGATTCAAGGTAATATTGGTCATGCCATGTTCACATATGGAGGACATAAGATCTCTGAGTTAGATCTTTGGCACAAGAGGCTTGGACATTTCAATGAAAGAGGTATTAAAGAAATGATTAACAATGGTTCAGTGCTTGGTTTGCCTAATGTTGCAGGTCAACATATGACATACAGATGTGAGGCATGTCAATTAGGAAAGGCTCATAAGCAATCCTATTCCAAGCATGGGTTTATGTATTCAGAGAAACTTGAGTTGGTACACACAGATGTGTGGGGACCATCAAAGGACTTCAGTATCAATGGCTCAAGGTATTATGTGATTTATGCTGATGATGCTACCAGATCGATCACTATCTATGTGATCAAAGATAAGTCAGAAGTATTCAATACTTTCAAACACTATCATATGTATGCAAAGAGAATTACAGGACATAAATTGAAGAGACTAAGGTCAGATGGAGGGGGAGAGTATTTCTCTAATGAGTTCAGTGATTACTTGTGGAATGCAGGTATAAAAAGAGAGGTTACTTGCAGGTACTCTCCTCAACAAAATGGTGTAGCAGAAAGAAGAAATAGAACTCTTGTTGAGTTTGCAAGGTCTATGATGAAGGAGAAAAATTGCCCAAATTATTTGTGGGCTGAGGTTGTAAATACAGCTACTTATTTGGTCAATGGGCTACCTTGTAAAGTTTTGCAGGGTATGACACCTTATGAGGCATGGTGGGGTAAGAGACCTACACTAGATCATTGCAAAGTATTTGGATGTTTGGCCTATGCATATGTGCCATCACAATTAAGGCACAAATTGGAACCTAAAGCTAAAAAATATGTGGTTATTGGTTATGATGATAAGCAGATGGGATACAGGTTGTGGAATCCATCCACAAAACATTTTCTTGTATCAAAAGATGTTACATTTGATGAGCAAGGTACTTGGTATGCAGGTACTATCAATATAAATACAGATGATGAAGAAATTGTGAGCCAAAGAAAAGGTAAATCAAAGGTTCAGATATTTGATGAGCAAGAGAATAATGAAGTGCAGGTTGAAGTGGAAGATACACCAAGATTTGATCCTGAACATGAAGAACCAAAAACCTCAAGAAGTGGAGAACTTAGGAGGTCTACAAGGAACAAATGGCAACCCACAAGGTATAGCTATGATACTTCATGTCTGGCTACCAAAGATTATGCTTACATGATTAAAGCAGATGAAGACCCTTCTACATATGAAGAGGAAAAAGGTAAAGAAAATTGGGAGAAAGCTATGCAGGAAGAATATGATGCATTGATGGAGAATCAAACATGGGATTTGGTTCCAAAACCAAA
>CM035410.1:150355169-150365169 GCA_020310875.1 Ceratopteris richardii
ACGATGTATGTGACCGGAGAAGAAAAGAAGCCGACTTTTGAAGATGATAGTAAACCGGAAAAAGAAGAATTAGAAGCCTTGAAGCTGTGGCAGAAGAAAGATGCAACGGCAAGAGCCTACATATATAATACCGTAACAGACCGTCTACTACCGCACATTAGAGGTCTGGAGAAAGCAAAGGACATATGGAGTGCATTGGAAGATCATCTCCAAAATACTACGAAAGCTAGGAAGGCTAGCTTATGGTCCGAATTTACAACATTCAAAAAGAAGTCGAGTCAAAGCATTAGTGACTATGTTACTAAAATGAAGGACCTATCAGATAGTCTTGGATCCATAAATGAAGAAGTGAAAGATCACAGATTGATAGCGCAAGTGCTCACATGTTTGAGAGGAGATGAAAGGTGGAAACCTTTCGTACTTTCAACTGAACTTTCTTTAAATCATTTCGTGCCAGATTTAAACCAGTTGCTTGGTTTGATGCTCACATATGAGCAAGACCTGAAAGGAGATGGAGACAAAGGACAAAGTTCAGCGATGTACATGAAGAACAAGAAAAAAGACAAAGGTAAACCAAAAGACGAAGAAGAGTCGAGCTCTCAGGCCTATTACGCAAGAGGTAAAGGCACTGGCAGAGGAAGAGCAAGAGGTTTTGGAAGAGGAAGAAGTAGCCAGAATACCAACAAGAAGGCCTACTGGATTTGTGGATTAAGTAATCATCTGGCTCATGACTGTTGGCACAATCAAGAAAGATCAAATGAGAATCAGAACAATAATAGCAGAACTAGGAGCGGAAGATATCAAAGAGGTAGACCAGGCCAAAGAGGCGGTTATGGTAGAGGTGGAGCGAGAAGTCGGGGACAGAATCAATCCTACAACACCACCTACAACAACTACGCAAATGACACGCAGAATGAAAGTCATACATCGTTAAATGATGAACTCTATCAGCACATCAGAAAATGAATACCTAAAGGTATTTTACATTGATTCTGGATGCTCTAATCATTTGTCAGGAAATATAGAACTGATGTTAGAACTAGAAAAAGGTAGTTCTAGTCACACTGTTCAAACAGGTGACAATATGAGACATAGCGTACATTCAATTGGAAAAGAGAAATGCAAGAGTGGAGCAGATTTGCTAACCAATGTTTTGTATGTTCCAACAATACCGAAAAATTTGATCAGTGTGGGACAGATAGTTGAAAAAGGTTTTCAGGTCAGATTTACAAACAAAGGAGTATTTGTAGAAGATCCCGAGAATGGATATAATCAGATCGTTTTTGGAAAGAAATAAGGAAGACTCTTTACTTTAAGAGTACAAGGGAACATTGGCCAAGCGTTGCTCACACATGGAGAAAAGATAATTACAGAACTTGATCTATGGCATAAGAGATTAGGTCATTTCAATGAAAAGGAATTAAAGCTATGATCGCAAATCAGTCTGTACTGGGATTACCGAACATACAGAATCAACATTCATAAGTGCGAAGCATGTCAGATGGGAAAAGCCCACAGGTTACCTTTCCAGAAGAAAGGATTCAAACATGATGGAGTACTCGAGCTTATTCATACAGATGTATGGGGGCCAACGAAAGAAGGATCAATCAGCGGATCGAGGTACTATGTCTTATTCATTGATGATGCAACAAGATGGATAACTCTTTATGTTTTGAAAGAGAAATCAGAAGTGTTTGGAGCTTTCATGCATTTTCATGCATATGCTGAAAGACTTACCGAACGAAAACTTAAAAGACTGAGGTCTGATGGAGGGGGAGAATACTTCTCCCAAGAATTCAATGACTATCTTTGGAACGCAAGTATTAAGAGAGAAATAACCTGTAGATATACACCACAACAAAATGGAGTAGCAGAAAGAAGGAACCGAGTTCTAGTTGAATTTGCACGAGCTATGCTAAACGAAAAAGATTGTCCAAATTATCTTTGGGCTGAAGCTGTAAATACAGCTACATACTTGGTAAACAGATTACCAATAGAAGGAATGACCCCTTATGAAGCTTGGTGGGGAAAGAAGCCAACACTTGATCATTGCAAAGTGTTTGGATCAGTAGCATATGCTTATGTACCATCACAACTGAGACATAAGCTTGAATCGAAAGCAGAGAAATATGTGTTCGTCGGATATGATGAAAAACAGATGGTTTATAGGTTATGGAGTCCTCTAACGAAACAATTTATTGTTTCTAGAGATGTTACTTTTGATGAACAAAAAGGCTGGTATACAGACCAAAGACATACGATTGAAGAATCTGAAGAAGAGATAAGAAGAAGAGAGAAAGGAAAATCAATTGTGCAGGTGAACAGAGATGAAGATCATATACAGGCAAGTACGTCCAGGATCGGATTAGGTATGAGAAATGAAGATGAAGAAGTGTATTCAGACACTTATGAAGAACGCAAACCAAGAAGGTCAAGCCGGACTAGAAGACAACCAGAAAGGTATTCATATGATACCCCATACATAACTCAGAAAGATTATGCATATATGGTCAAAGATGATGAAGAACCACAGAGCTATGATGAAGCTAAAGGAAAGAAGCAATGGGAAGAAGCAATGAAAGAAGAAATCAGCGCACTGGAGGAGAACAAGACATGGGAACTTGTTCCGAAAGGAAATGGTAAAAAGTTATCGGAAATAAATGGGTTTTCAAAGTAAAGAAATTTGCAGATGGAAGGATAGCCAGACACAAAGCAAGGCTGGTGGTCAAAGGCTATGCCCAGACGCATGGCATAGATTATGATGAGACGTTTAGTCCGGTGGAAAGAATGTCAACCATAAGGACAGTAATTGTTGTAGCTGCATCGAAAGGATGGAAGCTAAGTCAGCTAGATATAAAGAACGCATTTCTGAATGGATACATTTCTGATGAAGTGTACATGGAACAACCTGAAGGGTTCGAAAGTTTCAGATACCCAAACTTTGTCTGTAGATTAAGAAAAGCACTTTATGGACTGAAGCAAGCTCCAAGAGCTTGGAATTACAGACTTGTGAAACATCTGAATGAACTTGGATACCAAAGTTCGAAGGCAGACGCAAGTCTACTCATAAAGAGAACAGAAGAACGTATGATCCACATTTGTATTTATGTAGACGACTTAATAATTACAGGAACCTCAGATGAAGGGATTACAGAAGTAAAGAAACTACTCGAAAGAGAGTTCAAGATCAGTGACCTAGGGAAGTTATCATATTTCTTAGGAATGGAAATCACATACACAGATCATGGTGTATATGTTTCACAAGAAAGGTATCTCCTAAACTTACTGAAGAAGTTTAATATGGAGAATTGCAGAGAAGCTTCAACACCGCTTGAAGTAAATCATAAACTCAGCAGATACAGTGGTGCAGAGTTTAAAGATATGAAGAGATATCAGTCATTAGTAGGAAGTTTAATTTATGCTACGCTAACGAGACCAGATCTTAGTTATGCAGTGGGAGTTCTCTCACAATTCATGCATTGTTCGACAGATCAACATTGGGTTGTAGGACAAAGAGTTCTTAGATACGTCAAAAGAACTATAAAAGAAGGATTATATTATCCTTTTACGTCAGATATAAAGCTGAAAGCATATAGTGACTCAGATTGAGCTGGAAGTCAAGATGACAGAAGATCAACGCACGGGTATATGATATACCTAGGAGATAAGTTGGTAAGCTGGTGTTCAAAGAAGCAACACACAGTAGCGTTATCGTCAAGAGAAGCCGAATACAAAGGACTCCTAGAAGCAGCTAAAGAAATAATATGGATGCAGACCTTCTTCAAAAGCATGGGTATTGATCAAGGTGTACCTATCATACATGGAGATAATATGAGCTCGTTGTATCTTGCAGCAAACCTAGTATTTCACGCAAGAACAAAGCACATAGAGATTCAGTATCATTTCCTGAGGGAATAGGTAATGGAGAAAGATATAGAAATAGTATACACTCCGACAAAAGATGAGATTGCAGAAATTTTGACAAAGAGCTTGGATGGAACGAAGACAAACAGATTCAAAGAGATGGCAGGTATAAAAGAAAGAAAGATATATGAAAGACCGGAAGATGTCAAATTAGTGATTGAGGGGGAGCTGTTGAAGAAACACTCATGAATTTGACAAACAGACAGGCATAAAAGAAAAAAAGAAAAAGAGAAGCAGAATCAAAGAAAATCAAAAGCCTTAGTGGAGGGACAAATCCACGACTGTTATGTACAGTACAGAATCTTCCAGGATCAGAGTTCATTACACCGAATCAAACTGTACATAGAGAGAACGTGCATAAGAATAATGGAAGGGGAAGTGTGTTTTCAAGAGCGCGCAGTATAAATAGAGCACATACAGAAAGAATGAGTAGGAGAGTTTTTAGTTATGGTTAGAAGACACCAGAGATCGCGCATGTAGAAGAAGATGCCAGAGATCGCGTATGTAAAGATGAATAACAGAAACCTGAAATGTCGGGTATTCATCTGAGAGAGATGGTAGGAAGGAACTACTCATTGTAGGAGAGTTTTTGTAGCTTGAGCAAGAAGAGGCCAAGCCTGTTTGTACACATCTTCTCTAATAGAAAACACATGTTCATGTGGAAATTCGTGTGCACTGTTCGTATGTGAAGAAACCGAAGTATTGTCATACTACGGTTAAAATAGTTAATAGTTAAAGTTTTCACAGTAAACGTATTTTTGGTCAGTTACAGTTTCTCAGTAAATGAGTAATTTCTGGTAGAAGAACGAAGTAGATCTTGCAGAGTAATGCGAAGTTTTGTATGAGAGATAGCTCATTTTGTAGCTAGACATCTCTACTTTCAGTTGATCAAAGTTTCCAGTGGAAAAGATATCTACACACAGTACAAAGCCTGACCGGAAAGAGGTTTTCTGAACTAGTGGAGTTTTTCCTTAAACTTCAGGAAGAGTTCAATAAGTTAAGGAAGTTCATGCATCACTCCCTTACTTCATAAACATTCACTTGAAGTAATTATAAACAGAATTGAAGTTCATTCCGGTACAATTCCGGTATGATCACGGTTTCAGTCCAGTGACAGTCTGGTGAAGTTTGGGTGAAATTTTTCAGTGAATTTAGAGTGCAGTCTTATACGTTGAGCGTCAGAAACTTTGCTAAGCTATTGATTGATTACAGAGGTTTCTAAATCACATTAGCTTAGTTCTTCTTGGGCGTGGCGAATTCTACAGGCTTAATAAGGTTCAACCTTCGTCGCGTCGACAAGAAGTGGTATCAGGAAGAGCCGAGTAAAACCACAACAATATGGAGTGCATTGGAAGATCATTTCCAAAATACGAACAAAGCTAGGAAGGCTAGCTTATGGTCAGAGTTTACAACGTTCAAGAAAGAGCAAAGTCAAAGCATTAGTGATTATGTCACTAAGATGAAAGACTTGGCGAACAGTCTTGGATCTATTGATGAAGATATCGAAGATCATTGGTTGATAGCACAAGTGCTTGCAGGACTGAGAGGAGATGAAAGGTGGAAACCTTTCGTACTCTCAACTAAACTTTCTTTAAATCATTTTGTACCAGATTTAAATCAGTTGCTTGGACTAATGTTAACGTTTGAGCAAGATTTGAAGACAGACAGAGATAAAGGACATAGTTCGGCTATGTATGCAAAGAATAAGAAGAAAGGTGATAAAGGTAAAGAAAAAGATGAAGAAGAGATGTCTACTCAAGCAAATTATGCAAGAGGAAGAGGTAACGTAAGAAGTAAAAGAGGTAAAGGAAGAGGTAATCAGACTAACAACAAGAAGTCTTGTTGGATCTGTGGATTAAGCAATCATTTGGCTCATGATTGCTGGCATAATTCTCAAGGATCAAGTCAGAATCAAAACAATAACAGTAGAGGCAGAAGTGGAAGATATCAAAGAGGAAGACAAAGCCAAAGAGGCGGATATGATAGAGGTGGAGCAAGAAGTTGGGGACAGAATCAGTCTCACACCACTACCTACTACAACTATGCGAATGATATGCAGAATGACAATCATACATCGTTGATGATGAATTCGATAAGTATGTCAGAGAATGAAGATCTCAAGGTTTTCTATATTGACTCTGGTTGTTCAAATCATTTGTCAGGAAATATAGAATTGTTATCAGAACTTGAAGGAGGTATTTCAAATCATACAGTACAAACAGGTGATAACACAAAACATAATGTAAGGTCAATTGGAAAAGTAAAGTGTAAGAATGGAGCTGACCTACTAACAAATGTTTTGTATGTTCCAACAATCCCGAAGAATCTGATTAGTGAGGGACAGATAGTAGAAAAAGGTTTTCAAGTCAGGTTTACAAATGAAGGAGTATTTGTTGAAGATCCAGAGAATGGATACAATCAGATTGTCCATGGTAAAAAGGAAGGTAGACTTTTTACTCTTAAAGTACAAGGGAATGTTGGTCAAGCCTTGATCACACATGGTGATGAGGTATTTACAGAGTTATACCTCTGGCATAAGAGGTTAGGACATTTTAATGAAACAGGAATCAAAACTATGGTGGAGAAACAATCCGTGAGAGGATTACCAAATATGAAGAATCAACATATGATTCACAAGTGCGAAGCCTGCCAGATGGGAAAAGCTCACAGGTTACCATTTCAGAAGAAAGGATACAAACACAATAGTACAGATGTATGGGGGCCAACAAAAGAAGGATCTATCAACGGCTCAAGGTATTACGTTCTTTTTATTGATGATGCAACAAGATGGATAACTCTTTATGTTTTGAAAGAGAAGTCAGGAGTATTTGAATCTTTCAGGCATTTTCATGCATATGCTGAAAGACTTACAGGACAGAAACTCAAAAGACTAAGGTATGATGGAGGAGGAGAATATTTTTCTCGAGAGTTCAATGATTATCTGTGGAATGTAGGTATCAAAAGAGAAATAACTTGCAGGTATACACCGCAAAAAAATGGAGTAGCAGAAAGAAGAAACCGAACTCTAGTTGAGTTTGCAAGAGCAATGCTAAAGGAGAAGAATTGACCAAATTATCTTTGGGCTGAGGATGTAAATACAGCTACATATCTGGTAAATAGATTACCATGTACAGATTTAAATGGGATGACCCCTTATGAAGCTTGGTGGGGTAAGAAACCAACACTTGATCATTGCAAAGTGTTTGGATCAGTTGTTTATGCTTATGTACCATCACAACTGAGACATAAGCTTGATCCAAAAGCTGAAAAATATGTGTTCATCGGATATGATGAAAAACAGATGGGTTATAGGTTATGGACTCCTCTAACCAAACAGTTTCCTGTTTCCAGAGATGTAACATTTGATGAAGGAAAAAGCTGGTATATAGACATAGAGTATAATGAAGAAACAATTAAAGAAGAGATAAGAAGGAAAGAAAAAGGGAAATCACATATGTAGGTGAATGAAGATGAAGATCATATGCAGGCAAGTACGTCTAGGATCGGATCAGGTATGAGAAACGAAGATGGACCAAGATTTGATGAAGATGTGTATTCAGATACACATGAAGAATATGAGCTAAGAAGGTCAAACAGAGTAAGGAAACAACCAACAAGGTATTCCTATGACACTTCTTATTTGACTCAGAAAAATTATGCTTACTTAGTAAAGGAAGATGAAGAACCTCAGAATTAAGATGAAGCAAAAGGTAAGAAACAATGGGAAGAAGCAATGAAGGAAGAGTTCAATGCTCTTGAAGAGAACAAGACTTGGGAACTTGTTATAAAACCAAGTGGTAAGAAAGTGATTGGAAATAAATGGGTTTGCAAAGTTAAGAAACTTGCAGATGGAAGGATAACTAGATACAAAGCTAGATTGGTGGTCAAAGGCTATGCTCTGACGCATGGCATAGATTATGATGAGACGTTTAGTCCGGTGGCAAAGATGTCAACCATAAGGACATTGATTGCTATAGCAGCATCAAAAGGATGGAAGCTAAGTCAGCTGGATATAAAGAATGCATTTTTAAATGGATATATATCAGATGAAGTTTACATGGAACAACCTAAAGGGTTTATAAGTTCCAGTTACCCAGATCATGTTTGCAGATTAAGAAGAGCTCTCTATGGATTGAAGCAAGCTCCAAGAGCTTGGAATTAAAAGCTTGTGAAGTATCTCAATGACCTTGGATACCAAAGCTCAAAGGCTCATGCAAGTCTACTCATTAAGAGAACACATGAAGGTATGATCTACATTTGTATTTATTTATATGACATAATAATCACAGGAACCTCAGATGAAGGAATCAAGGAGGTAAAAAGATTACTTGAAAAAGAGTTCAAGATCAGTGATCTAGGAAAGTTATCATACTTTCTTGGAATGGAAGTTACATATACAGATCATGGTGTATATGTTTCGCAAGAAAGGTATCTCCTAAAGTTAGTGAAGAAGTTTAACATGGAGAATTGTAGAGAAACTTCAACACCGCTTGAAGTAAATCATAAACTCAGCAAATATGGTGGTGCAAAGTTTAAAGATATGAGGAAATATCAGTCGTTAGTGGGAAGCTTAATTTATTCTACACTAACAAGACCGGATCTCAGTTATGCAGTGGGAGTTCTCTCACAATTCATGCATTGTTCGAAGGATCAACATTGGGTTGCAGGACAAAGAGTTCTTAGATATATTAAAAGAACTATAAAAGAAGGATTATATTATCCTTTTACGTCAGATATAAAGATGAGAGCATACAGTGACTCAGATTGGGCAAGAAGTCAAGATGAGAGAAGGTCAACACATGGGTATATGATATACCAAGGAGATAAGCTTGTAAGCTGGTGTTCAAAGAAGCAACACATAGTGGCTTTATCGTCAACAGAAGCAGAATATAAAGGACTTGTGTAAGCAGCTAAAGAAGTGATATGGATGCAGACCTTTTTCAAAAGCATGGGTATTGATCAAGGTATACCTATCATACATGGAGATAATATGAGATCATTGTATCTTGCAGCAAATCCAGTATTTCATGCAAGAAGAAAACACATAAATATTCAATATCATTTCCTGAGAGACAAGGTAATGGAAAAAGAGATTGAAATAGTATACACATCTACAAAAGATCAGATTGCAGATATTCTGACAAAGAGCTTAGATGGAGTAAAGACAAGCAGATTCAAAGAAATGGCAGGTATAAAAGAAAAGAAGAATATATGAAAGATCAGAGAATGAAAATTAGTGATTGAGGGGGAACTGTTGAAGAATCACTAACAAATTTGACATACATACAGACATAAAGATGAAGAAAGACAAAGAGAAGCAGAAACAAAGCATTCAGAAAATCAAGCCTTAATGAACGGACAAATTCACGACTGTAATATAATTCATAGAAACTTCTACAAATACGAGTTTTGAATCTCGAAACAAAATGTATATATATGAGAGAGAGAAATAGAAGGTAGAGCAATGAGAGCACATAGAACCTGAATAGAATAACACATATAGAATTGAGAATAGTGTTATAGAAGATGCCAGAAATTGCATATGAAGAGATGAATAATAGAACCTGAACTGTTAGGTATTCATCTGAGAGAGATGGTAAGGAATAACTACTCAGAGTAGGAGAGTTTTCCATAGCTATGAGAAAAGTAAGGCCAAGCTATTTTTGTACACATCTTCTCTAATAAAACACACATGCTCATGTGGAAGTTTGAGCACATTCTTCGCATCTGAAGAAATCTGAGTAATTTCATGTTACTGTGAAATTTAGTTAACAGTTACAATTTTCTCAGTAAATGTTTTTTCGGTACATCTACAAGTTAGATCTCGTAACATAGTGTAAAGTTTTTCATGAGAGATAGCTCATCTTGAAGCCAGTAGTCTCAACTATAAGCTGATCACAAGACTTCTGTAAAACGGGACAAGGACACAGTACTGTATCTGACCGTAAAGGACATCCAGAACTGGTGAAGTTTTTCTTGAACTTTAGAAAGAGTTCATTTACTAAAGGAAGCTCAGGTATAACTTCCTTACTTCATCAACAATCATTTAAAGTAATTACAAACAGAATTGTAGTTG
>CM035410.1:150372669-150375169 GCA_020310875.1 Ceratopteris richardii
AAAAACTTTACACATTTACTCAATCAATGATCAAGATCTATGCAGCAGACTTTCTGAGAAATTCTCTTCTTCACAGTTAGTCAACTTCTTGGTAATGTGTTAGTTGATTTCCAAAATTATGAGGAGTCTAAGGTTATTCTTGGTCTAGAGGTGGTCTAATACCAAGGATAGCTTGTTCTTTTGGAGATTAACACTCTCCATCAGTGGTATCAGAGCAGGTTGTGTCAAAATTAAGGAAAGGAAGACTCCGACTGATGCAGATATACAGGTTCTACATCTCGAAGGTTCAGAAGGATAAAGAGTAAAGAAAGATTGAAGGGAGACACGCAAAGATTATCAAAAGGATCAGAAGAAACAACATTCGAAGTCAAGGTACATTTATTTCTTGTAAAGGTTAAAGCTTTGAGACTACAGGTGAAGCAAGGATGGGAGATAGTCTCCAAATTGAAAAGTTGGATAGAGAGAACTATCCAGCTTGGTCTATGAGGATGGAAGCTCATCTTATGAGCAAAGATCTGATGGGATACATCACAGGAGAGGAAGAAAAGCCAGAATTTAGAGACTCTAGTGTTCCAACTAGAGAGGAGCTTGCAGACATGAAGAATTGGATGAAGAAGGATGCTCAAGCAAGGAGCATAATCTATATGGCAGTCAATGACTACTTGCTTCCTCACATTAGAGGACTTGAAAGTGCATGTGACATTTGGAATGCTTTGGAAGAGCATTTCCAAAACACAACCAAATCAAGGAAGGCTTCACTATGGGCAGAATTTACTACTTTCAAGAAGAAGGTCTCACAATCAATCTCTGATTATGTGACAAAGATGAAGGACATTGCAGACTCTTTAGGTGCAGTGGATGAAGATATTGAAGAAGATAAATTGGTAAGACAAATTCTCACAGGGATAAGAGGAGATGAGAAGTGGAAGCCTTTTATTTTGTCTATAGAACTTTCATTAGATCACTTTACTTCTGATTTGAATCAATTGTTAGGTCATATGCTAACTTTTGAGAATGATATCAAAGGAGATGTTGATAAGAGTGCAGGTCATGCAATGTACTCTAAAGACAAGAAGAAAGCTAACAAAGGAAAGCAACAATCAGGTGAAGAAGAAGGTACTTCAAACCAAGCAAATTTCATAAGAGGAAAAGGAAATGGCAGAAGTAGAGGCAGAGGCAGAAACAACAAAGACAATGCAAGAGCTTGTTGGATATGTGGTAAGACCAATCATCTATCTCATGATTGTTGGCATAATAATCAGAACAATGGCAGTTATCAGAACTTGAATCAAAGAGCAAGAGGTGGTAGATTTCAGAGAGGAAACTTCAGAGGTAGAGGTCGTAGGAATTCTTTTGGAAGAGGTGGAGGAAGAAGCTTCCAAAATCAATCCTATAATAACACCTACTACAACTATGCATCAGATCAGAAGGAGGACTCGACTCTCATTATGAATGCAACTTGTGAAACCTCACATGAGGACATGAGAGTGTTCTACATTGATTCAGGATGTAGTAATCATTTAAGTGAAATATTGCTTTGATGACTGATCTAGATCATAATGCAATTAACCATACAGTTCAGACAGGTGATAATACAAAGCATAAGGTAAAGTCAATTGGTTCAGTCAAAGCTAAGGATGGGAGCACTCTTCTGAGTAAGGTTCTTTATGTTCCCACAATTCCAAAGAATTTGATCAGTGTAGGTCAAATTGTGGAAAAAGGATATGAGGTAAGATTCACCAATGATGGAGTCTATGTTGAAGACCCTAGTCAAGGGTATAAACAGGTTGTTACAGGAAAGAAAGAAGGAAGGCTTTTCACATTGAAGGTACAAGGAAATGTTGGACATGCTATGTTCACATATGGAGAGCAGAAGGTGTCTCAATTGGATCTTTGGCATAAAAGACTTGGACACTTCAATGAAAGAGGTATCAAAGACATGATTAATAATGATTCAGTGCTTGGGTTGCCTAACATTGCAGGTCAACACATGACATACAGATGTGAGGCATGTCAATTAGGTAAGGCTCATAAACAATCCTATTCCAAGCATGGGTTTATGTATTTAGAAAGACTTGAATTGGTGCATACAGATGTGTGGGGTCCTTCAAAGGACTTTAGTATAAATGGTTCAAGATATTATGTCATATATGTTGATGATGCTACCAGATGGATCACAATTTATGTGATTAATGAAAAGTCAGAAGTGTTTAATACATTTAAACATTATCATGTATATGCAGAAAGGATTACAGATCAAAAATTGAAAAGACTAAGGTCAGATGGAGGGGGAGAGTATTTTTCAAATGAGTTCAATGATTACTTGTGGAATGCAGGTATAAAGAGAGAAGTTACTTGCAGGTACTCTCCTCAACAAAATGGGGTAGCAGAAAGAAGAAACAGGACACTTGTTGAATTTGCAAGGTCCATGATGAAAGAGAAGAATTGCCCAAACTATTTGTGGGCAGAGGCTGTAAATACAGCTACTTATTTGGTCAAT
>CM035410.1:150405169-150415169 GCA_020310875.1 Ceratopteris richardii
TACTTTAGACACCTGAAATCCAAGTTCTTTCAAGAACTTTACAAGTCTATAATTCCATGCCCTTGGGGCTTGCTTCAAGCCATACAAAGCTCTCTTGAGCTTGCACACATGATCTGGATATCTTCCATCTCTGAATCCTTGAGGTTGCTCCATGAAAACTTCATCTGAAATGTAACCATTCAAAAAAGCATTTTTTACATCAAGTTGACATAACCTCCAACCTTTGCATGCAGCAATTGCTATAAGTGTCCTGATGGTTGTCATCTTTGCCACAGGACTATAAGTCTCATCATAGTCAACACCATATGTCTAAGCAAACCCTTTGACAACAAGTCTAGCTTTGTACCTAGACACACTTCCATCTGCAAATCTTTTTGTTTTATAAACCCACTTACATCCAATGATCTTCTGACTATTTGGCTTTGGAACCAAATCCCATGTTTGATTCTCCATCAATGCATCATATTCTTCCTGCATTGCTTTCTCCCAATTTTCTTTACCTTTTGCCTCTTCATATGTAGAAGGGTCTTCATCTGCTTTAATCATATAAGCATAATCTTTGGTAGCCAGAAATGAAGTATCATAGCTATACCTTGTAGGTTGCCATTTGTTCCTTGTAGACCTCCTAAGTTCTCCACTTCTTGAGGTTTCTGGTTCTTCATGTTCAGGATCAAATCTTGGTGTGTCTTCCACTTCAACCTGCACTTCATTATTCTCTTGCTCATCAAATATCTGAACCTTTGATTTACCTTTCCTTTGGCTCACAATTTCTTCATCATCTGTATTAATATTGATAGTACCTGCATACCAAGTACCTTGCTCATCAAATGTAACATCTTTTGATACAAGAAAATGTTTTGTGGATGGATTCCACAGCCTGTATCCCATCTGCTTATCATCATAACCAATAAACACATATTTTTCAGCTTTAGGTTCCAATTTGTGCCTCAATTGTGATGGCACATATGCATAGGCCAAACATCCAAATACTTTGCAATGATCTAGTGTAGGTCTCTTACCCCACCATGCCTCATAAGGTGTCATACCCTACAAAGCTTTACAAGGTAGCCTATTGACCAAATAAGTAGCTGTATTTACAGCCTCTGCCCACAAATAATTTGGGCAATTTTTCTCCTTCATCATGGACCTTGCAAACTCAACAAGAGTCCTATTCCTCCTTTCTGCTACACCATTCTGTTGAGGAGAGTACCTGCAAGTAACCTCTCTTTTTATACCTGCATTCCACAAGTAATCACTGAACTCATTAGAGAAATACTCTCCCCCTCCATCTGACCTTAGTCTCTTCAATTTATGACCTGTAATTCTTTCTGCATATGCATGATAGTGTTTAAAGGTATTAAACACTTCTGACTTATCTTTGATCACATAGATAGTGATCCATCTGGTAGCATCATCAACATAAATCACATAATACCTTGAGCCATTGATACTGAAGTCCTTTGATGGTCCCCACACATCTGTGTGTACCAACTCAAGTTTCTCTGAATACATAAACCCATGCTTGGAATATGATTGCTTATGAGCCTTACCTAATTGACATGCCTCACATCTGTATGTCATATGTTGACCTACAACATTAGGAAAAACCAAGCACTGAACCATTGTTAATCATGTCTTTAATACCTCTTTCATTGCAATGTCCAAGCCTCTTGTGCCAAAGATCTAACTCAGAGATCTTATGTCCTCCATATGTGAACATGGCATGACCAATATTACCTTGAATCTTCAATGTAAACAATCTCCCTTCTTTCTTCCCTGAAACAATTTGTTTATACCCATTGCTAGGGTCTTCCACAAACACTCCTTCATTAGTGAACCTTACTTCATAACCTTTTTCCACAATTTGTCCTACACTTATCAAATTCTTAGGAATTGTAGGAACATACAAGACCTTACTCAATAAGGTGCTACCATCCTTGGCCTTCACTGATCCAATTGACTTCACATTGTGCTTTGTGTTGTCACTTGTTTGAACAACATGATTAGATACCTTATTCTCCAAATCAGTCATCAAGGCTATATTACCACTCAGGTGATTGCTACATCCTGAATCAATGTAGAAGACTCTTTGATCTTCACTCTGCCTTTCACAAGTTGCATTCATTATCAATGTTGAATCTTCTTTTTTATCTGAAGCATAATTGTAGTAGGTGTTGTTATATTGTTGACTTTGGAAACCTCTACCTGCATTTCTTCCAAAGTAGCCCCTACTACCTCTGCCTCTGAAATTACCTCTTTGATTTCTGCCACCTCTTCCTCTTGTATTAAAGTTCTGATTATATCCACCATTACTCTGATTATTATACCAACAATCATTAGCTAAATGATTTGTCTTACCACAAATCCAACAAGCTTTGCCTCCATCTTTATTGTTTCTACCTCTTCCTCTACCTTTGCCACCTCCTCTACCTCTTAGGAAGTTGGCTTGACTAGATGTGCCTTCATCTTCTCCTGATTGTTGCTTTCCTTTGTTAGCTTTCTTCTTGTCCTTTGAGTACATTGCATGACCTGTACTTTTGTCACCATCTCCTTTAACATCCTGCTCAAATGTTAGCATATGACCTAGCAACTGATTTAAATCAGGAGTGAAATGATCAAGTGATAGTTCTGTAGACAAAATGAATGGCTTCCATTTGTCATCACCTCTCAATCCTGTAAGGATTTGCCTTACCAATTTATCCTCTTCAATATCTTCATCAACAGCTCCTAATGCATCTGCAATATCTTTCATCCTTGTTACATAGTCTGAAATAGATTGAGAGGCCTTCTTCTTGAAAGTTGTAAATTCTGCCCATAGAGATGCCTTCCTTGACTTTGTAAATGCTCCTCCAAAGCATTCCATATCTCACTTGCACTTTCAAGACCTCGAATATGAGGTAACAAGTAATCATTGACTGCCATATATATAATGCTCCTAGCTTGAGCATCTCTTTTCATCCAATTCTTCAAATCTGCTAACTCTTCCCTAGTTGGAACACTAGGATCTCTGAACTGTGGCTTCTCTTCTTCTCCTTTGATATAAGCTATCAAATCTTTGCTCATAAGATGAGCGTCCATCCTCATTGACCATGCAGGATAGTTTTCCCTATCCAATTTCTCAATCTGTAGAGAATCTCCCATCTTGTGTCCACCTGTGTATTGAAACCTTCAACCTTTATAAAGTATAAGGTTACCTTTACTTCGAATGATACTCCTTTTGACTTCCTTGATGTCGTATGGCCTCCTTCTCAAGCTTTCCTTGCAAGCTTTCACCTTTTAGTTCTTCAATTCTTGAATTTCTTGAATCTGCAGCAGTCGGGATCCTCCTTTCCTTGATTTTGATGTTTCCAGCTCTGATACCACTAATGGAGAGTGTTAATCTCCAAAAGAACAACCTATTCTTGAAATTAGAACACCTCTATATCAAGAATAAGTCAAAACCTTCACCAATTTAAGCTATCAATGACCAAATGTCAAATCCTTGACTAAACTGTGAAGAAGAAAATTCCTCAGAAAGTCTGCTGCAGAGATCTTGCTCATTGACTGAGTAAATGTGTAAATTTTTTGATGAACCTTTGCACAAGGTGTCGCCTAAAGATTGCCCACCTTCTCCAAGTCGAATTACTTCAAAAGATTTAGTAGATCTTGAGAAATCTACTTACCAAGTCAGCTATGTCTAAATCTGCACCTCTGAGAAGTCGATTTGGACACCCCTAACTTCTTAACGTTGGTTCTCCAAATGTCGAACCCGTTTGACCAAATCCTTTTGGCTGTAGATAGCTTATCTCTCAACTTAGATTTTGAGCTATCATATGTGTAAAACTTTACACTGTGCACTGAGCACTACTTATTTGATTAAACTCAAAATCTGCGCCTGTTTCAGGAGACTGTGAACACTCAACACATATGAATGTTCCTACTAACAATTCTCCTTACCTGATTACAATTAAACTCTGAAACTTAAGCCATAGATTGATTAACTATGGACTTAGATATCCTCAAAAGGATTTCACAAAAGATGTACTACAGACGGAGCAGACACAGAAATATCGGGCGCAAAAATTCTTCTATTTCTCAAAAGTTTACAAATGAGTGAGGATCAACATTTCAACTCACTTCTCATGTGTCTAATGACACTTACAACTATTCTTGTGATCTCCTATTGTCTTCTCATGTCTCACTCTATTTGCCCCGACATATTTCAAAAGTACTTATAGGCAAATATATACAAGCTTATGACTAATCAAAGATCTAAGTGAACTATGTCTTCACTAATGTACATATGTGTACATGTCCTTCACTCTGTGAATGTATCCACCTTCTTTGCTTCAAACCTTGATCTCATCTTCATCCTTTGTTCTTCAAATCTTCAATTGGTGATTGGCCTGCACCAACACTAATGTGGTATTAGAAGACCTCCATAACCATCATTAGCTTAGCAATACTCTTAATGTAAGTCTTCATCTCTGAACTTAGTAAAAATCAAAATTTCACTTCACAGAAATCTACGCCTTTTCTTCAAATCTTCAATCTAACCTGTATTAGCTTGATCTTTGCAAATTCCTTTGATCATTTACTAAGAGAAGTTCTTTCTAATGTTAAGTAACACATAACAAGAAAAACTTTCAAGTACTAACTTCAAAATCTTCTGAATTTGCTCCAAACTTTTCACTATGTCTGAAAACTGAAAAACGACTTCATCGATTTGACATACCTTCACTGTTAAGCTGATTTCTCTGAGTATGCGTCCCGTTTCTTAAAGATCTTTTGACCAAATGTAGTTGAAGATAGTAGCTTTAAAATGAGCTATCACTTACTGAAAACTTTACAGTATACTTCGAGATCTGACCTTAAGAAGTTCAGGTAAATGTGCGCCAAAAAAGTTGTAACTGTCAACTAACTTACACAGTCATATGAAATGGCTTAGAACTCAATGTAGAAGACGAATTAGACTTAATCCTTCTACACAAACATATGTTGTATATCAGAGAAGATGTGTACAAAATGGCTTAGCCTAATTTTGCTCATAGCCATGGAAAACTCTCTCACACTCAGAAGTTTTTCCTGAACATCTCTCTCAGAAAAGACACGACTTTTCTCTACTCACTCAGATTACAAAATTGAGTTCTCTCTACATGTTTTTGTATCTCAAATTAACTTATATACCTATGGTTTACATTCTCCTAGACTCGAACTCGTAAGTTCTGAAGATCTATGAAAAACTAGACTCTAATTTGCACTAATTTACAATAGTGAAATTGTCCCTTCACTTAGGCTTAATTTTCTGTATACTTTTCCTTCACTTCTTCTTTCCTTCTTTCTTTCTTCATATGTCTTCATATATCCATGCCTAATTAGTGAGTGAAGCCCCAACAGCTCCCCCTCAATCACTAATTAGCATGCTTTGACTTCTTCATATAATCTTCTTCTCTTTTATTCCTGCCATCTCCTTGAACCTACTTGTCTTCACTCCATCCAAGCTCTTTGTCATAATATCTGCAATCTGATCTTTTGTAGAAGTGTACACCACTTCAATATCCTTCTCCATTACCTTTTCTATGAGAAAATGGTACTGTATTTCTATGTGCTTTGTCCTTGCATGAAATACAGGATTTGCTGCAAGATATAGTGAGCTCATATTATCTCCATGAATGATAGGTATACCTTGATCAATTCCCAAGCTTTTGAATAATGTCTGCATCCATATTATTTCTTTTGCTGCTTCCACAAGTCCTTTGTACTCAGCTTCTGTTGATGATAAAGCCACTGTATGTTGTTTCTTTGAACACCAACTCACAAGTTTATCTCCAATGTATATCATGTAGCCATGAGTAGATCTTCTATCATCCTGACTTCCTGCCCAATTTGAATCACTATAGGCTCTCAATCTTATATTTGATGTAAAAGGATAATACAATCCTTCTTTCAAAGTCCCTTTGATATATCTAAGAACTCTTTGACCTGCAATCCAATGTGGATCCTTTGGACAATGCATGAACTGAGAAAGAACACCCACTGCATAACTAAGATCAGGCCTTGTTAGTGTAGCATAAATTAAACTTCCCACTAAAGATTGATACTTCCTCATGTCTTTGAACTCTGCACCATCATATCTACTGAGTTTATGATTGACCTCTAGTGGTGTTGATGCCTCTCTGCAATTCTCCATGTTAAACTTCTTTAGAAGATTCAAGAGATACCTTTCTTGTGATACATATATGCCATGTTCTGCATAAGTGATTTCCATTCCAAGAAAATATGACAATTTTCCTAGATCACTTATCTTAAATTCTCTCTCAAGTAACTTCTTCACCTCCTTGATTCCTTCATTTGAGGTACCTGTAATTATAATATCATCTACATAAATACCAATGTAGATCATACCTTCATCTGTTCTTTTGATAAGTAAACTTGCATCTGCCTTTGAACTTTGATATCCAAGATCATTAAGATACTTTACAAGTCTATAATTCCAAGCTCTTGGAGCTTGCTTCAAACCATAAAGTGCTCTTCTCAGCCTGCAAACATAATTTGGAAACTTGTGATCTGCAAACCCTTGAGGTTGCTCCATGTAAACCTCATCTGATATATATCCATTCAAAAATGCATTCTTAATATCCAATTGACTCAATGTCCATCCTTTTGATGCTGCAATGGCAATGATTGTCCTTATGGTTGACATCTTTGCCACAGGACTGAATGTCTCATCATAATCTATGCCAAAAGTTTGAGCATAGCCTTTAACCACCAATCTAGCTTTGTATCTGGCTATTCTTCCATCTGCATGCTTCTTAATTTTGTAAACCCATTTATTTCCAATCACCTTTTTACCATTAGGCTTTGGAACAAGTTCCCACGTTTTGTTCTCTTCAAGTGCATCAAACTCTTCCTTCATTGCTTCTTCCCATTGTCTCTTACCCTTTGCTTCATCATAGCTTTGAGGTTCTTCATCTTCCTTAACCATGTAAGCATAATTTTTTTGAGTCAAGTAAGAAGTATCATAGGAATACCTTGTAGGTTGCTTCCTCATTCTGGTTGATCTTCTTGGTTCACACTCTTCATGTATATCTAGATGTACTTCTTCATCGAATATTGGTCCATCTTCATTTCTTCTATATGATCCAACTCTTGATGTGCTTGTTTGCATATGTTCTTCATCTCCATCTATCTGCATATGTGACTTACCTCTTGCACTTCTTCTTATCTCTTCTTAAAATGTTTCAAGGTCACAATCTTTATCTACATACCAACTCTTCTGTTCATCAAAGGTCACATCTCTGGAAACAATAAAATGTTTAGTTAAAGGACTCCATAGCCTATAACCCATTTGCTTTTCATCATACCCAATAAACACATATTTTTCTGCCTTTGGTTCAAGCTTATGTCTAAGTTGTGATGGCACATAAGCATAGGCAATTGACCCAAACACTTTACAATGGTCAAGTGTTGGTTTCTTACCCCACCAAGCTTCATAAGGGGTCATACCATTCAAAGCTCCACATGGTAGTCTATTCACAAGGTATGTAGCTGTATTTACAGCCTCAGCCCAAAGATAGTTAGGGCAATTCTTTTCTTTTAACATTGCTCTTGCAAATTCAACCAATGTTCTATTTCTCCTTTCTGCCACCCCATTATGTTGAGGTGTATACCTGCAAGTTATCTCTCTCTTGATACCTGCATTCCAAAGATAGTCATTAAACTCTTGGGAGAAGTATTCTCCCCCTCCATCAGACCTTAACCTCTTGAGCTTTTGACCTGTAACTCTTTCTGCATAAGCATGAAAATGTTTGAAGGCTCCAAATACTTCTGATCTTTCTTTTAGAACATAAAGGGTTATCCACCTTGTAGCATCATCAATAAACAGAACATAATACCTAGATCCATTTATTGATCCTTCTTTTGTTGGTCCCCATACATCTGTATGTATGAGTTCAAGCAAACCATCATGCTTGAAACCTTTCTTCTGAAATGGTAATCTGTGTACTTTTCCCATCTGACAAGCTTCACACTTGTATATCATATGTTGACTTTTCACATTTGGTAGCCCCATTACAGATTGGTTCTCCACCATAGTTTTGATTCCTCTTTCATTGAAGTGTCCCAATCTCTTATGCCAAAGATCTAACTCTGTAACTACTTCATCACCATGTGTGATTAAGGCTTGACCAACATTTCCTTGCACTTTGAGAGTAAAAAGTCTACCTTCCTTCTTACCACAAACAATGGGATTGTATGCATCCTCTGGATCTTCAACAAATACCCCTTCATTTGTAAATCTGAATTGAAAACCTTTTTCCACTATTTGTCCAACACTAATCAGATTCTTTGGTATTGTTGGAACATACAAAACATTCGTTAACAAATCAGCTCCACTCCTGCACTTCACTTTTCCAATTGAATGCACATTATGTTTTGTATTATCACCTGTTTGTACTGTATGACTTGAATTGCCTTCTTCCAATTCTGACAATAATTCTATATTACCTGACAAATGATTTGAACAACCAGAGTCAATATAAAATACCTTGAGATCCTCCTTCTCTGATGGACTTATTGAATTCATCATCAATGTTGTATGAATGTCATTCTGTGTATCATTTGCATAATTGTAATATGTGGTATTGTAAGACTGATTCGGATTCCAATTTCTTCCACCACCTCTACCATAAGTTCCTCTTGAATTCTGTCTTCCTCTTTGAAATTGATTTTGAAATCTTCCACCTCTTCCTCTGCCATTGTTGTTTTGACTTTGGCTTGATCCTTGTTGATTATGCCAACAATCATATGCTAGATGATTGCTCAATCCACAAATCCAACATGTCTTCTTGTTATTGTTATGATTACCTCTACCTTTTCCATTTCCTCGACCTTTACCTCTGCCAATACTTCTTCCTCTTACATAATTTGCTTGAGTTGTTGACTCTTCTTCATCCTTTGCTTTACCTTTAACTCCTTTCTTCTTGTTCTTCATGTACATTGCAGAACTTTGCCCTTTGTCTCCATCTGACTTCAAGTCTTGCTCAAATGTGAGCATCAATCCAAGTAATTGATTCAATTCTGGCACATAATGATTTAATGAGAGTTCTGTTGAAAGTACAAAAGGCTTCCATCTTTCATCACCTCTTAACCCTGCAAGTAATTGTGCTATCAACCTATGATCTTCAATATCCTCATCAATAGATCCAAGGCTATCTGCCAAGTCCTTCATCTTAGTGACATAATCACTAATGCTCTGATTTTGCTTTTTCTTGAATGTGGTGAACTCTGACCATAAGCTAGCCTTCCTAGCTTTAGTAGTGTTTTGGAAGTGATCCTCCAAAGCATTCCAAATGTCTTCAGCTGTTTCTAAACCTCTGATATGTGGTAACAAATGATCTGTAATAGTGTTATATATATAAGCTCTTGCACTTGCATCTCTCTTCTGCCATAGCTTCAAAGCTTCTAGCTCTTCCTTTCTTGGATGACTCTCATCTTCAAATTTAGGCTTTTCTTCTTCACCTGTCACATATACCATTAGGTCCTTACTCATAAGTAAGGCCTCCATCCTCATCACCCAAGCAGGGTAATTATCTCTATCCAATTTGTCAATGGACACATGATCTGCCATAGTATTCTTGCTTCTGCTTCAACCTGTAAGTATAAAGTTAAAGAATGATACCTTTCGTAGACCTTTACCTTTGAAAGTAACTTCAAAATAATCTTCTGATGACTTTTGTTTGTTGAACACCTTAGCTTCCACCTTCTTTGATAAAGAACTCTTCAATTCTTCTTGTATCTACTCTCCCTTTACTCTCGAGGACCTTATCTGCTCTGATACCACTTGTTGGTGTATAAAACACCAGAAGAACTAAACTAATGTGGTATTAGAAGACCTCCATAACCATCAATAGCTTAGCAATACTCTTAATGTAAGTCTTCATCTCTGAATTTAGTAAAAATCAAAATTTCACTTCACAGAAATCTGCGCCTTTTCTTCAAATAGATAGATAGATAGATAGAT
>CM035410.1:150422669-150425169 GCA_020310875.1 Ceratopteris richardii
CCAATATTCTGATAGTTGGCATCTTAGCCACAGGAGAAAATGTCTCCTCATAATCAATGCCTTGGGTTTGTGCAAAACCCTTGGCTACCAACCTAGCTTTGTACTTGTTTATTGTTCCATCTGAATTCCTCTTTAGCTTGTAGATCCATCTGGATCCTATCACCTTCATAGAGTCTTTCTTGGGTACCAAGTCCCAAGTATCACTCTCCTTGAGAGCTTCCATTTCTTCATCCATAGCTTCTTTCCATTCTGGTTTGGTTATTGCTTCTTCATATGTACCTGGTTCTTCATTCAACAAGTCCTTTGCAAGATATACAGAGTGTTTAGTTACAAGTGATGTGTCATACCCAAATCTGATAGGTTTCTTCTTTTCTCTCTGAGATCTCCTCATTGCTTGAGTTGAGGATTCTGGTGTATTCTCTAATTGCTTCATCTTCATCTTTCCTTTGGACTTCCATGCCTTGAATTCCTCAAGGTTTATTGTATCATCATCATCTGAGCTTGATTCATCTTTCTGAATTGGTTCCTCCTTTGTGAGCCTTGGGAAGTCTTCTTCCATATCATAGGGTAGACTAACCTTCCTGCATTCATTCTCATACCAAGAGACATTCTCATCAAAGATGACATCTCTGCTTACCTTGAAGCCTTTGTTTGTTGGGTTGTAGAATCTGTATCCCTTTTGGTTCAAATCATAACCAATGAAGATACATTTTTCAGCTTTAGGGTCTAGCTTTCCCCTTACCTGTGAGGGAATATGCACATATGCTACACAACCAAAAATTTTGCAATGATCCAGAGAAGGTCTCTTACCATGCCAAGCTTCATATGGTGTCATACCATCAAGTGATTTGGATGGCAACCTGTTTATGAGATAGGTGGCAGTGGATACACTTTCTGCCCAAAGATAATTTGGCAACTTCTTTTCATTAAGCATAGACCTAGCTGTTTCTACAATGAGTCTATTCCTTCTTTCAGCTACCCCATTTTGTTCAGGTGAGTGCCTTGTAGTAATCTCCCTTTTGATGCCTCTTTCTTGCAAGAAATCTTCAAACTCATTGGAGAAGTATTCTCCTCCACCATCTGACCTTAGCCTCTTCAAGCTTCTTCCTGTTTGGTTTTCAACAAGTGCAAGATACCTCTTGAAACAATTAAACACTTCATCTTTATGCTTCATAAAGTATAAAATGGTCCACCTGCTATAGTCATCAATAAAGGACACATAATACCTTGATCCTGAAATGGAAGGGTCCTTGCTAGGTCCCCAAACATCTGTGTGTACCAAGTCTAGGTAGTCTTCATGCATGAAACCTTTCCTTGAATATGGCAATCTGTGAGACTTACCAAACTAACATGCTCCACACTTGTAAATCATGTGTTGCTTGGACACATTAGGTATCCCAAGCACACATTGATCCCTGCACATTTGCTTTAGAGTTCTTTCACCTATGTGACCTAATCGCTTGTGCCATATCTCTAACTCTGAAAGTGTTTGATCCTTGTAATTATATAAGGCAATGTTCTTGGTGTCTTCTAGCTCAAAAGTAAACAATCTACCTGATTTATCTCCCTTGGCTATCCTTCTGAATCCATGTCTTGGGTCCTCCACATATGCTCCATGTTGAGTGAATCTGACCTGCAAACCTTTCTCCACAATCTGACCAACACTCATTAGATTCTTGGTGATGGTTGGTACATAGAGTACCCTACTCAATAGGTTCTGATTACCATCACATGTCTTCACATTTCCAATTTTTACAACAGAATGTTTAGTATCATCACCTGTCTGTACCTAATGTTTGCCCTTGGGTTCTTCCAAATCAGAAAGTAGTGCCACATTGCCAGCTACATGGTTAGAACATCCTGAGTCAATATAAAATAAATGATCATCATTTGTACCTGCCTTGGAGGTCATATTCATGATCAATAGGGAGTCATCTTGCTCCTCTGTGTAATTGTTGTAATCCCTTCTGTTTCTGAATCCACCTTGGTAGTTACCATTGTGGTTGTGGTTGTAATTGTTGTTGTATTGATTGTTGTATCCATTGTAGCTTTGATGTTGGTTGAATCTGCCTCTCCCTTGAGAGTATCCACCTCTTGAGTAGCTTCTTCCTCTCTGATTCTTGTAGTTCTTGTAGCATTCATCTGTGGTATGATTGGACAATCCACAAATGTTGCATGGTGATGAGTTGTAGGGTCTCCCCCTACCTGATTTACCTCCTCTGCCTCTTCCTCTAGAAGATCTACCTCTCCCTGCATAATTAGCTTGGGAGGTAGAGCCTTCTTCATCCTGTTTTTTCCCTTTACCTTTATCCTTAACTTTCTTATCAGTATAGAGAGCAGAGGGGTTGTTACCTTTTGATTGATCTCCTGCCTTTGTAAAATTTGCTTCATGTGTGAATAGTGGGCCCATGAGTTTTGTGAGATCTGGGGTATGCATGTCCATATAGAGGTCCATTGCAGTGGTGAAATTTTCCCACTTATCATCTGCCTTGAGTCCATT
>CM035410.1:150447669-150450169 GCA_020310875.1 Ceratopteris richardii
GAGCACCAAGAGATTAACTTATCTCCCACATAACACATGTATCCATAGGTTGACCTTCTGTCATCTGGATTACCTGCCCAATCTGCATCACTATAGATCTTGATGTTTGTATCTGATGTGAACCCATAATACAAACCTTCTTTAAGTGTACCCTTAATGTACCTCAACACTCTTTGTCCTGCAATCCAATGCTCTTTTCTAGGACAATGCATAAATTGAGACAAAACCCCTACTGCATATGATAAATCAGGTCTAGTTAAAGTAGCATAGATGAGACTACCAACCAACCTCTGATATTGTCTCATGTCCTTGAACTCTTCACCTCCAAATTTACTCAATTTGTGATTCACCTCCATTGGTGTAGGTGCTACCCTGCAATCATCCATTTTAAACTTGATTAACAAGTTCTTCAAATACCTTTCTTGGGTCACAAATACTCCATGTTGAGTATATGTAAACTCCATGCCCAAGAAGTATGAAAAGTCTCCCAAGTCACTTATTTTGAACTCCTTTTCCATTTGCTTCTTTAGTCTTTGTATTCCTTCCTCATCTGTACCTGTAAGGATTATATCATCAACATATATGCACATGTATATGAAACCATTATCACTTGCTTTGACAAGCAAGCTACTATCTGCTTTAGACACCTGAAATCCAAGTTCTTTCAAGAACTTTACAAGTCTATAATTCCATGCCCTTGGGGCCTGCTTCAAGCCATACAAAGCTCTCTTGAGCTTGCACACATGATCTGGATATCTACCATCTCTGAATCCTTGAGGTTGCTCCATGAAAACTTCATCTGAAATGTAACCATTCAAAAAAGCATTTTTTACATCAAGTTGACATAACTTCCAACCTTTGCATGCAGCAATAGCTATAAGTGTCCTGATGGTTGTCATCTTTGCCACAGGACTATAAGTCTCATCATAGTCAACAGCATATGTCTGAGCAAATCCTTTGACAACAAGTCTAGCTTTGTACCTAGACACACTTCCATCTGCAAATCTTTTTGTTTTGTAAACCCACTTACATCCAATGATCTTCTGACTATTTGGCTTTGGAACCAAATCCCATGTTTGATTCTCCATCAATGCATCATATTCTTCCTGCATAGCTTTCTCCCAATTTTCTTTACCTTTTGCCTCTTCATATGTAGAAGGGTCTTCATCTGCTTTAATCATGTAAGCATAATCTTTGGTAGCTAGAAATGAAGTATCATAGCTATACCTTGTAGATTGCCATTTGTTCCTTGTAGACCTCCTAAGTTCTCCACTTCTTGAGGTTTCTGGTTCTTCATGTTCAGGATCAAATCTTGGTGTGTCTTCCACTTCAACTTGCACTTCATTATTCTCTTGTTCATCAAATATCTGAACCTTTGATTTACCTTTCCTTTGGCTCACAATTTATTCATCATCTGAATTAATATTGATAGTACCTGCATACCAAGTACCTTGCTCATCAAATGTAACATCTTTTGATACAAGAAAATGTTTTGTGGATGGATTCCACAACCTGTATCCCATCTGCTTATCATCATAACCAATAAACACATACTTTTCAGCTTTAGGTTCCAATTTGTGCCTTAATTGTGATGGCACATATGCATAGGCCAAACATCCAAATACTTTGCAATGATCTAGTGTAGGTCTCTTACCCCACCATGCCTCATAAGGTGTCATACCCTGCAAAGCTTTACAAGGTAGCCTATTGACCAAATAAGTAGCTGTATTTACAGCCTCAGCCCACAAATAATTTGGGCAATTTTTCTCCTTCATCATGGACCTTGCAAACTCAACAAGAGTCCTATTCCTCCTTTCTGCTACACCATTTTGTTGAGGAGAGTACCTGCAAGTAACCTCTCTTTTTATACCTGCATTCCACAAGTAATCACTGAATTCATTAGAGAAATACTCTCCCCCTCCATCTGACCTTAGTCTCTTCAATTTATGTCCTGTAATTCTCTCTGCATACACATGATAATGTTTGAAAGTATTGAACACTTCTGACTTTATCTTTGATCACATAGATAGTGATCCATCTGGTAGCATCATCAACATAAATCACATAATACCTTGAACCATTGATACTGAAGTCCTTTGATGGTCCCCACACATCTGTGTGTACCAACTCAAGTTTCTCTGAATACATAAACCCATGCTTGGAATATGATTGCTTATGAGCCTTACCTAATTGACATGCCTCACATCTGTATGTCATATGTTGACCTGCAACATTAGGCAAACCAAGCACTGAACCATTGTTAATCATGTCTTTAATACCTCTTTCATTGAAATGTCCAAGCCTCTTGTGCCAAAGATCTAACTCAGAGATCTTATGTCCTCCATAAGTGAACAAGGCATGACCAACATTACCTTGAATCTTCAATGTGAACAATCTCCCTTCTTTCTTTCCTGAAACAATTTGTTTATACCCATTGCTAGGGTCTTCCACAAACACTCCTTCATTAGTGAACCTTACCTCATAACCTTTTTCCACAATT
>CM035410.1:150457669-150485169 GCA_020310875.1 Ceratopteris richardii
ACTGTATGTTGCTTCTTTGAGCACCAAGAGATTAACTTATCTCCCACATAACACATGTATCCATAGGTTGACCTTCTGTCATCTGGATTACCTGCCCAATCTGCATCACTATAGATCTTGATGTTTGTATCTGATGTGAACCCATAATACAAACCTTCTTTAAGTGTACCCTTAATGTACCTCAACACTCTTTGTCCTGCAATCCAATGCTCTTTTCTAGGACAATGCATAAATTGAGACAAAACCCCTACTGCATATGATAAATCAGGTCTAGTTAAAGTAGCATAGATGAGACTACCAACCAACCTCTGATATTGTCTCATGTCCTTGAACTCTTCACCTCCAAATTTACTCAATTTGTGATTCACCTCCATTGGTGTAGGTGCTACCCTGCAATCATCCATTTTAAACTTGATTAACAAGTTCTTCAAATACCTTTCTTGGGTCACAAATACTCCATGTTGAGTATATGTAATCTCCATGCCCAAGAAGTATGAAAAGTCTCCCAAGTCACTTATTTTGAACTCCTTTTCCATTTGCTTCTTTAGTCTTTGTATTCCTTCCTCATCTGTACCTGTAAGGATTATATCATCAACATATATGCACATGTATATGAAACCATTATCACTTGCTTTGACAAGCAAGCTACTATCTGCTTTAGACACCTGAAATCCAAGTTCTTTCAAGAACTTTACAAGTCTATAACTCCATGCCCTTGGGGCCTGCTTCAAGCCATACAAAGCTCTCTTGAGCTTGCACACATGATCTGGATATCTACCATCTCTGAATCCTTGAGGTTGCTGCATGAAAACTTCATCTGAAATGTAACCATTCAAAAAAGCATTTTTTACATCAAGTTGACATAACTTCCAACCTTTGCATGCAGCAATAGCTATAAGTGTCCTGATGGTTGTCATCTTTGCCACAGGACTATAAGTCTCATCATAGTCAACAGCATATGTCTGAGCAAATCCTTTGACAACAAGTCTAGCTTTGTACCTAGACACACTTCCATCTGCAAATCTTTTTGTTTTGTAAACCCACTTACATCCAATGATCTTCTGACTATTTGGCTTTGGAACCAAATCCCATGTTTGATTCTCCATCAATGCATCATATTCTTCCTGCATAGCTTTCTCCCAATTTTCTTTACCTTTTGCCTCTTCATATGTAGAAGGGTCTTCATCTGCTTTAATCATGTAAGCATAATCTTTGGTAGCTAGAAATGAAGTATCATAGCTATACCTTGTAGATTGCCATTTGTTCCTTGTAGACCTCCTAAGTTCTCCACTTCTTGAGGTTTCTGGTTCTTCATGTTCAGGATCAAATCTTGGTGTGTCTTCCACTTCAACTTGCACTTCATTATTCTCTTGTTCATCAAATATCTGAACCTTTGATTTACCTTTCCTTTGGCTCACAATTTATTCATCATCTGAATTAATATTGATAGTACCTGCATACCAAGTACCTTGCTCATCAAATGTAACATCTTTTGATACAAGAAAATGTTTTGTGGATGGATTCCACAACCTGTATCCCATCTGCTTATCATCATAACCAATAAACACATACTTTTCAGCTTTGTTCCAATTTGTGCCTTAATTGTGATGGCACATATGCATAGGCCAAACATCCAAATACTTTGCAATGATCTAGTGTAGGTCTCTTACCCCACCATGCCTCAGAAGGTGTCATACCCTGCAAAGCTTTACAAGGTAGCCTATTGACCAAATAAGTAGCTGTATTTACAGCCTCAGCCCACAAATAATTTGGGCAATTTTTCTCCTTCATCATGGACCTTGCAAACTCAACAAGAGTCCTATTCCTCCTTTCTGCTACACCATTTTGTTGAGGAGAGTACCTGCAAGTAACCTCTCTTTTTATACCTGCATTCCACAAGTAATCACTGAATTCATTAGAGAAATACTCTCCCCCTCCATCTGACCTTAGTCTCTTCAATTTATGTCCTGTAATTCTCTCTGCATACACATGATAATGTTTGAAAGTATTGAACACTTCTGACTTATCTTTGATCACATAGATAGTGATCCATCTGGTAGCATCATCAACATAAATCACATAATACCTTGAACCATTGATACTGAAGTCCTTTGATGGTCCCCACACATCTGTGTGTACCAACTCAAGTTTCTCTGAATACATAAACCCATGCTTGGAATATGATTGCTTATGAGCCTTACCTAATTGACATGCCTCACATCTGTATGTCATATGTTGACCTGCAACATTAGGCAAACCAAGCACTGAACCATTGTTAATCATGTCTTTAATACCTCTTTCATTGAAATGTCCAAGCCTCTTGTGCCAAAGATCTAACTCAGAGATCTTATGTCCTCCATAAGTGAACAAGGCATGACCAACATTACCTTGAATCTTCAATGTGAACAATCTCCCTTCTTTCTTTCCTGAAACAATTTGTTTATACCCATTGCTAGGGTCTTCCACAAACACTCCTTCATTAGTGAACCTTACCTCATAACCTTTTTCCACAATTTGTCCTACACTTATCAAATTCTTAGGAATTGTAGGAACATACAAGACCTTACTCAATAAGGTGCTACCATCCTTGGCCTTCACTGATCCAATTTACTTCACATTGTGCTTTGTGTTGTCACCTGTTTGAACAACATGATTACATACTTTATTCTCCAAATCAGTCATCAAGGCTATATTACCACTCAGGTGATTGCTACACCCTGAGTCAATGTAGAAGAATCTTTGATCTTCACTCTGCCTTTCACAAGTTGCATTCATTATCAATGTTGAATCTTCCTTTTGATCTGAAGCATAATTTTAGTAGGTGTTGTTATATTGTTGACTTTGGAAACCTCTACTGTTGCTCTAGCACAATGGTGAGAACCACGTTAAGAAGCTCCACCTCCTTAATGTCAATCCGCGGAAGAGATAGGAGTGATATGAAGATCGTGAATGTGAGATGAAGTGAGAGTGAAGGTGAGAAGCATAAAAATGCACACGCACACATACACACACACTACGAAGAGACAAGCAAGACGCAATGGAAGGTGGGAAATTAGCTCTATTACTCAAGAATACTATTACAAGCTCCAACTAGCTCTAAGCTCACACTAGCCAACATGAACCAACCTCAAAAATGAGCTCTCTAGCTCTTTTTATAGTTTCTAGACTAGTTTTGACCGGTTTCACATCTAGTGACCGGCATAGTTAAAAAATAGGTCCTAGAGGCTATTTGGAAGGGTAAACGATGTCTAAAAATAACGAAAATTGGTACGCGCATTCTACCTAAGCTCCTCAAGCTCGAGGACTCCTCGGCTTGCACAAAATGGAGCTATGGATTACAAAATGGGGTTTTCTATGTTACATATGTTACAATTAGTGATAAAAATCACTGTTGAATGTTTTGAGAAGTGATAAAAAACATATTTGTTTGAGAAATTGATCCGACTGACTCCCTGCTCCGTCCTTACATGCTTCCGTGGCGTCTGTGCCTCTGGCTGCTTCCAACACCCCCCTCCCTCTCGCTTCTGTCGTCCCTGACAGAACCTTGCTGTGAGGTCTGCCGGATGTAGTTTTGTAGGAGGTCGTGAGCGAGGGTGTGCTCAGATACTCGAATGCCTCGGGCAAGATCAGCCTCGAGCTTCTCCCAGTCTATCGGTTGCGGTTCGTCGGGTGGCGGGAGTTGATAATGCGTGGAATAAACCATTCGCTCACAGGCAAAAAGTTGCAATAAATGTGTGGGCCTGCTGATGAATACCTCGGAATGGTATTCCCAAAACCCGGTGGTGAACATCTCTTCAAAGGTTTGTTTGTAGCATGCCGGGAGGTATTTTATTCTACAGTGCCAGGCATAACACACCCGGAGCGATGGCGTTGTGCTCATGTCATATACGAGATCAAAGTTACCATGGTCAAATCCCGGGGTGTTTACATGCGGTGCCTTGACACGTCGGAAGACTTTAAATATCATTTGCATCATGTCAAAAATTTTGACAGTCATATGCGCTGCAATATCATTCATATGCTTCAGGCGAGGGAGCCAGTGACGGATAGTAGCCATCATATAGCCAACAGTGGGCAACTCGGTAGGTGGCTTGAAGTAGGGGTAATTCAGCCAATCCTGACACTGCCTATTGTTTTGTACTTTGATAGCGAATGCAGTCCAGGAGCGGCATCGTGGTACTGGTCCCCAACAAGGATTATACTTTAAATGTAAGGGCGCTTTCACCCATGTGCTCATCATTTCTGGGTACTTCTGGAGGAGGTCTTTGCGCCAATCAGGTTGATGGATTTCTCCTCTTTGCGCATTTGGTGGCAAGTCCGCCGGCTCGAATTGTGTAGCATGCGTGGGTTTCATGCCGGTTTCTTTCTCTATAGCGAGCTGATATTCAGCCATTAACATGAAGTATGGCTTATACTGTAGCTCATGCCCAGATATATAGCGTCGAGGGGCCAAATGAGCAAAGAAGGGGGATTGTAAAATTCTCTCTTCAATCATGGCCATGGCATGTAACTGTGCCTCTACTCTGGCCGAATGTGTCGTTCCAAGCTCTTCGACCGTTTTCATCCACGCGGGGGTAGGAAGTTCATAGGTCATCTGGCCTTCGGCCGTGACTTGTCCGCCTGGGATGGGTATGGGCTCGTATGCTTCTTCAAACGTTTCCTCCACCGGAATGGTTATGTTCTCGTCGTCAGCTGGGATCTCCGGTGGGGAATCAGGCCGTGGTGGTGCTTCGTATACATCTATGCGTGATTGAAGAGTGGTTACCTGGGCCCGTAGTGCGTTGAGTTCCTCTATGAGTTCAGGAGAGGGGTCCACAGGTTCTGGTACTTCTGTTGCCACTGGTAGTTGTTGTGGTGCCGGTTCTCTGAGTTGTAGTAATTTGTGATCTTCTTTTAGCTTCTGATGCTCTTCGTTCATTCGATCGTAGTCCTCTAGCAGTCGAACGTGGTCATCTAGCAACATCCGCATCGATTCGGATGGGATTGCCTTGAATCTGCTAGGACTTAATGGTTGTTCTGGATGGTCCAATGCCGCTTCCAAATTTTCTCTATTCTGCGCTTGAAGTCTCACGTTCTCCTCCTCGGCTGCAGCTAGGTGTCTCCTGAGTAGGCCCATATTTCTGGTCAGCGTTGCGTTCCTAATTGTTTGGGCTCGAAGCAGGTTGTCCAGATCAGCGGTGGCTTCTTTTGTTTTCTCTTCACTTTCTAGCTCTAGCTTATGATATGCCTCTCTTAGTTCTTGGTATCGTGTATTTAAAGAGGCATTCTCGATTGATAATGAGTTGAGCTGCGACTGCAATTCATTGGTCGTCCTCTGCAGCTGTTGATAATTGTTGCCCAGAGATGCGAACTCATCTCGTACTTGTGACATGCATGTGAACATTTGTTGAAGTGCAGTGTCTATGGTTGGCGATAATAGTAATGGAGTGCTAAGTGAGGATGCGGTGGAAGTAGATGCAGCGGGAATGGGGAATGGGGTTGGGAGGGTGGATGCAGTGGTGATCGTGGAAAATTGTGACGTGCCTAAATATGATGGTGCTGTGAGTGGAGTGGGTGCTGGTGCGGTGGGTGGTGAGATGTCCATGTCATTGGACGTGTCAAGTGCTGTGACTGTGAAAAGCGGTGTGTAAGTGGGTGGTTGTGTCGGTGTGAAGACGGGATTTACAAATGTAGAGTAATTTACAGGAGGAATGGTTGGAGCAGCTGGGTGAAAAGGGGAAATAGGTGTTATGGTGGGTTGAGGAGGTGAAACTGGTGAGAAGGTTAGTGGGGTTAGAAAGGTGAAAGGGTGTCTTAAAGGTGGGGGAAAGGATGGGAAGGATGAAGGGATGAAGTGTTTATCATGTGGATGAGGTGGGGTGGGTACGGGAGTGGTGGCCTGAATGGGTGGGGCAAAGGTGGTGGCTATGTTGCCGTGAACTGGTGTGGATGTGGGAGGAGCAGTAGGGTGTGCGGGGGATACAGGATGGGTTGGTGAAACATGAGGTGAGAGAGGAGTAGATGGTGTGGATGTTATTTCAAGGATAGTGGTAGTATGTACAACGGTAGTACGTGGCGGGGAGTCGACTAGGATGGTTTCTTCGGTGAAGGATCTTTCCGGCCGTAGGCGTGCAGCGTGCGCGTGGTGGGATGATTGAGCACCTACCGGAACTCGAATATATTCACCGGGCTTCGATAGCAGGCGAACTCTGCGAGGGTCATATTGGGGGAGTGGCTTCCTTTGTAAATACCTCAGTGCTTCAACCGGGCCGATGGATTGGACCAGTTCTCTGAACCCTCTGATGTAGACTTCTTCAAATCCTCCGGAGACTAGTTCTTGTTCGATTAGGGCCTGGCTCTCATCTTCCGTCAATTTCTTCCGTGCCCAGACTTTCTCCATTGTACGATATAATTTCTTGATTGCCAACGTGTAAGCTGCTGCTTCGAAAGTCTCCTCTTCGTGCGTGCTAGTGTCACCGTGTGCATCGGTTTGTTGGCCTTGGCCGTCTGTCTGTCCTTGTTCTTGGGAATCATGCGTGCCCTGGCTGGCTTCATCGTCACCTTCATCGTCATCAGATACTGTTCTTTCGTCCTCAGAGCTCGACACAACTTGTCCCTGTGGCAGATCCCACGGTGTGGTAGGGTAACTGGGGCGTTCATATTCTTGGGAGAACATCTGTGCCTCTGAAAACTGGAACTCATTTGAGAATGCATCCGGCATCTCAAAATCGAATGTTGTGTTTATTGGTTCTGCCTCCATGTGTGGTATTGGGAAAGAAAAGGCTTCCGCACCAATAGTGGTGGGAGCTTCTGCTGTCGTGGTGGTGGGTTCTGTGGTTGTAGCTGCCTGAGGTGCCACTGTACTAGTAGTGCCCTCCGTGACCACTGGTCTAGACAACCTTATGCGAATAGGTTGCACTGTGGGAGCGGCTTCTGTCGGTGATTGTGCTGGAGAGGGTTGTGGTGATGGTGACTCTGGCACTTGAAGGCAAGGAATTGTGCCTCTCATGCGCTTACCTGCCCGTGCTCTGCTGGGCTTCCTGGCTTTCTTCGCCGTTCCTTTGAATGCCTTCAGCTCTTCTCCTGTTAATGCACGTTCAATTGGCAAGTCATAAGCCAAGCACATATAAACAATTCTTGTCAACGCACAACATCCATTAAGCACTTTCTTTCGTTCCCATCTGTGTTGTGCCAAATACATTTGATCAATGATCCAGCTCGCCAGATCAACAGTCTGAGGTCCCGTGCACGCTAAGTACAATCCAAACCATATTCTTTTATGGGGCATGGTAAATCTGTCCTGAGCGGGGAATGCGAAGTGTTGCATGCATATCCGTAGCGGCTTTGACAGCTCAGGTGTAATTGCTGAGATCTCCTCCCACTTAGTGACATCCCCACGTCTCATAGGGTCTGGAACTAATCTTTCTCGATCTGTGGGCGTGTGGGTTCCATGAATCTTGATGGCAGCTCTGATTAAATCCTTCGAAAGATAAAATCTTTTGTAGGGTGGATCATCCACTAAAGAAGGCAAAATAAAAGTTCCTGGGATATCCTTATTCTCTGAGGCCAGCAAAGTAGTGATTAAATAATAACACCTATAAAAGTCGGGTTTAGGCAGAGGGTCACTGAAATACTCCGTGAAGCCGGCTCTGGCCCAAACATGAGTTAAGTCCTGAGTGTTCTGTAGGCCTTCGAACTCTCTGGAGAAAAATTGGTATTTTCCCCAAGTGCGGTCATCAAACGTCAAATTAGATTCAAATATAAACTCCGCGTCCGCTAAGGGTCCTGCAAGTCCCTGAAACCAGTGAGAGTTACGGTGTATCTTTTCTGTGTAGCCCATAGGTGGGTTATCGATCGGCATGGGCCCTAGAAATCCTTGAAATTCTGGCGGTGGAGCAGTCGGGTGGGATTCTGCTCGTAAAACATTGAGGGGCGCTGCAGCTACGCTGGGGCCTGCTTCTGATGGGCCTTCGTCGGTTTGCATGATGATTGATGTGCTAATGAGAAAGATCTGCTACAAAAGATTAACACGTTAGCATGGAAATTAATTATGATCCCATTAAAGTGAGACCGCAATCCCTTTCCATAACCGATGCGTAACCCGTGTAGCCACGTGTCGTGAAATGATTAATGCAATGATCTTTTTGTAGAGCTAATGCAGGTCTCTAGACACCTACATGTTTCAGATTATGTATACATTTCTTGATGAGATGAGATCATGAGTGATGTGTGATGATGGTGGGTGAATTTATACAAGGTTTAAAGGTTAGTGATTTATTACAAGGTTGTATGTTAGTCAGGGGGTAGTTAGACAATGGGTTAGGGGAAGACGGTTGGACAGTCTTTGGTATCCATTTCCTAAGAGTCCTTGAGTGGGTGGTGGGTTTCTGCTGAGGAACAAAAAGCGGTATCGGGTTTGGTGGTTTTGAAGGATGAAAAGGTTTCTGAGGGGTATCTATTACAAGGCTTGAGGGTTGAGATATAATACATTGTTTGGGTACCCAAATCTGCGTGGGTGTGGGTCTATGGGTAAGATATTTCTTGGCGATCCAAATTTGTCGAGTATTGATGCTTGTAGAAGAAGATCGAGATGACTTTGTCTGCTGAATCTGCTTTTGCTGAAACTTTATCTTGCTCTCTTCTGCTGTGTTGCTGATAGGCTGTGGTTGCTGTTCTTTTGGCACCCATATTTGTCTGGTGCCGCTTCCTTTGGGTGGCCTAGACTGCTTTCCTTGTTGTGTCTTCTGATACTGCCGTCGGTCTGGGTTCCTTCGTCGTGGTTGACTCTTTTGAGGTTGGGTTTGAGAGGTCCTTTGGACACTCTGCTTTGGAAAAGAAGGGAGATCCAACACTTGCGTGACCTGCCCATTAGGAAGTGATTCGTTCTTCATCTTTAATCTAGGCCAGTCCGCAGCAAGTTTGGAAGGATGAGCACCGTAAGGTGTTGTGCTCATTTGGCCGCTGATGCAACCCACCTGACCTCTGATTGTGCTCATCTGCCCTAGCGGTTGGGTCTCTGCCCTCTCTAGTTTGCAGGAAGTCCCCGGGAAGATCTCCTGTCGTCCTTCTGATAGACAACTGTCCATGGCCAAGCCCGAGTGGGTTGGTGTAGACGTAACGTGACTGGTCTGATTAAAGATCTTCCGGTCTTCTGTCGCATGTATTTCATATGGTCTAGGGTTACAAGCCTCAATCGGCATGCCATTAGGGAAGTCAAGCGGTATCACTCGCTTCTGTTCTAAGGTTCCAATCTCTAAGGAGCCTTGTCTAAGATTTAGGTCCACTGAGTGATCGTATAGCCAATCTTGGCCAAGGATTAGGGGTTCTATTAGGTCGTCATCATGGCACACTAGTAGCTTCGCTGTCATGGTCACATCCTTAATGAGGATAGGAAAGTCCACCTCGCCCATGCAAGGGGTTTCCATGCCTCCTAGGCCTATGAGGTATGCCTCAATTGGCCGCATTTCTATTCCTGAGTTCTTATAGTGGGACCATCTAATCGCACTAGTCGCAGCACCTGAGTCAATTAAAGCCCTGAGCTCTTGGCAAGGGTTACCGTGCTCTAGCCTAACTGTAATGAAGGGTCTCCTGTCCACTATACTAGGATGAGTGGTTGACTTTACTTGACACATGGCCATGGGATATCTGGGTGTAGTTTCCAGATAGTTATAATGTTCTCTCCCTAGTCCTTGTCTTCTTAGCTTCATGCGCTTAATGCGTTCTATTGCTTCTGCCTGAGCTTCCGCTCGTATTCTATTTTCTTCCTCCTTACGCTTCTTTGCCAACGTGAGTCGTCTAAGCATATCCTCAGTAAGAGGTTCCTGATACAACCTGACTCTACAGCCACTAATATAATTAGGCATTACGTCTCCTTCTAAGGTGGCTAACTGTACTGCTCCACTTGTTGAGAGTCTGTTAATGATCATAGGTCCATAACCTCGCTTTTCTAACTTTCGTGCGTGTTGTTTCAGCGTATAGACTAGAACTAAATCTCCTTCTTTTAGGCCTTTATCCTTCACATGCGCATCAAAATATGCTTTCTGTCGCTTCTTCGCTGCGTATATTCTTGCTGCTGCCTTTAGCCTCGTTTCTCCTAATCGTTCCAAGTCCATTATTCTCGCTGATAATTCATGGCCGGTCCACTGATGTTCTTGTGCAACCTTTAGGGTTGGTATCAAGAAGTCCAAAGGAAGCACAGCATTCTGACCAAAAACCATCTGAAAGGGAGTTGCATTGAGTACGGTCTTGTAGGCCACTCGGTATGCCCAAACAGCGTGGTGTAGCTGTTTGTCCCAATCTGAACGTTTATTGTTCACGAGTTTCGTCAGTATGTTACAAAGGATCTTGTTAGTGCTTTCAGCCTGACCATTGGCGTGAGGATGATATGGTGCGGATTTCTTGTGAATCACCATAAAATCCTGTAACAAATATTCAATGACTTGGTTTAGAAAGTGAGTGCCTCGATCGCTCACTAACTCTATAGGCAATCCATATCTTGTAAAGACATTTTCAAATAAGAATTTTGCAGTTGTGTGTGCATCATTCTTTTTCGTGGCTTTTGCCTCTACCCATTTCGTAAGATAATCTGTCGCAACAATAATGTATTCCGCATGTGTACCTTTTGCAGGGGGGTTAATGGGTCCTACAAAGTCTATACCCCACTTAGAAAATGCACGTCCGCCCATCATGGGTTTCAATGGCATTTCATCTCTGCGAGTAGGAAACTGAGTTCTTTGGCACACATCGCATCTCTTTACATAGGTATGAGCATCCATGTGAAGAGTGGGCCACCATAATCCTGCAAAGAGGATGGCTTTGATTATCCTATCGGGTCCAAAATGACCTCCTGCAACACCTTGGTGTGCAGTCTCTAGTATGCTCAGATAATCGCTCTCATGAACACATTGTCTTAGATATCCATCTCGTCCTCTTTTGTATAAATTATCGCCAATAAGAGAATAGTCTTGAGCTTCCTGCTCCAGACTACGTTGTCGAGCTAAGGTCATACCTTGAGGGAATGTGTTCGTCCTCAAGAATGTCACTAAAGGTTCGCTCCAGTCTGGTGTGAGAGACACGTGATATAATGTAGCATGCTCTACTGGTGGTCTTTCACAACAAACATGGAATTCTTTACACAACTTGTAGACATCTGCTTCCATTGAAGGCCAATATACTCCTAATCTATGCAGAGTCTGTAATGTTCGATGTTTTGAATGATGTTGCTTTAATGCACCTATGTGTGCTAATTGCAACCAATTCGCATATTCTGATTCATCTACACAACAAGCAAGAATCTTTTGATTATCTTGTTTATATATGCTTCCTGCTAAGATTTGGTATCTCTGAGACTTGGTAATCTCTCCTTCTTTGATCTTTATCCTAGGGTTCTTGGGTCCATATGTGAGAATAGGGACTATAGGCTTAGCCCATTCTGGTGCTATCTCAAGGTTAAACAAGTATGCATCTGGTAATTCATCCGCTACTCCTTGAGGAGCTTCTCCTGAGGTTAATCTTGAAAGGTGGTCAGCTCTAAGATGTGTCTTTCCTTTCCTGACTACGACTTCAAAATCGTACTCCATGAGTAATAGAAACCAACGTATCAGTCGTCCCGTGTTACATGGTTTGTTGACTAGGTACAATAGGGCTTGATGATCTGTAAAGAACTTGAATTTGTTGGCCAACAAGTAGTGCCTGAACTTCTTTACTGCGTAGATCATCCCTAATCCTTCTCGTTCGGTCGTGGTGTAATTCCTTTCTGCTGCGTTCAATTGTCTGCTTGCGTAAGCTATGGGGAGATCTATGTTACCTTCATTCGTGGGTTGTGCTAACACACATCCTATGGCGTAATTGGATGCATCCACATGTACATGGAATGGCTTACTCCAATCTGGGGTAGTCAATATAGGTGCTGAGCACAAGCGTCGTTTAAGTTCATTAAATGAATTTTCACATTCATCTGTCCATTCAAAATTGGTTAAAAGAGAGTACAAAGGCTTGGCTATGATTGCATACATGTGTATGAATCTCCTATAATAACCGCAATGGCCCATAAATGCCTGTACCTCTTTCACATAAGTTGGTCTAGGTAAATCTGCAATTACCTTCACCTTTTCTTCATCCGTAGAGATTCCATTTTTTGACACAATGTGTCCTAGAATTTTGCCTTGTCTGACCATGAAAACGCATTTTTCTGGGTTCAAACAAACCTGATATTCTCGACATTTGTCAAATATTTGCCTTAACTCTGGGATATGTGTTTGTCTTACATTTGAATGAGCACATATGTCATCGACATAAACTTCCAAGCTCTTGCGTAAAAATTCCTTAAAGACATGACACATGAGTCGCTGGAAAGTGGCGGGTGCATTTGTTAAGCCAAATGGCATCACACGAAATGCAAATATGCCCCATTCTGTGGCAAAAGCCGTCTTGTGTTGGTCTTTTGGAGCAATAGCTACTTGATTATAGCCTGAAAATCCATCAAGAAAGTTGTAAACTTCCTTGCCCGCAACTCTTTCCAATAGATGTTCTGTGATAGGAAGAGGATAACTATCTCTAATCGTTGCGGCATTAACTTTTTTAAGGTTAATACACACACGCAATTTTCCATTCTTCTTGGGCACAACCACAATGGGGGATACCCATTCGGTATGCTCAATTTCGTAAATGAATCCTGCTTCTATCAAACGATCTATCTCCTCTTTAATCTTCGCAGCGTAGTTATCATTGTACATGTACGGTTTCTGTTTCGTCGGTTTTGCATCTGGAGTCATAGGGATTCTATGAGAACATATGTCTGGATCTACTCCTTTCAAATCTTTATAACTCCACGCAAAGACATCTCTATATTCGCGTAATAGGGCAACTAGCTCTTCTTCTTCTTCAGTTGTTAAAGCATGCCCTATGTATGTACATTTTTCTTCTTCTCCTTTGATAGCAACTATTATTTTCTTGGTTTTCTCGCGGTTATCATATACTTGTCCGTCATTCGCCTTTCTGTTAGGCATTCGTACCATGATTCTTCTATCCTCGATTTCATATTTCTTGAAGTTCTCGGGCACTTCAAACAAAGATTCTTCTTTTTCTGACATGGTTTCTTTCTTCTTTCTTTTTTTGCCTTCACTCTTAGTAGTCACTTCCGTGGCTAATCTCACCTCATTCGTAATTTCCTCGTGTCTCTGAGGGTGAGTCTCTACTTCGAAAAAATATTCTTCCTCTGATGCAAAGGGTGGGTCCATGATAATTGATTCTAAATCAAAATCACTTGCATCCTCAAATGCATCAGTGTTAGGTTCACACTCTTCTAAAATCGCATCGCACATGATTGGCTCTATCGTAAAAACTGAAATGTCATAGCCATCCTCATCACAGTGGGGTGTCCATTGTTCTTCATTGATGGCTACATCCATGGTTGCTAGGATTTCTGCCCAACCATGGGGTTCAAACTCTTCGTCTGGGAATACTACAGGTGCATAGGCTAGATCTTGTAGGGTTCGTGGATGTTGTTCTGCACCTAAGGTCCTGGCTTCTAACCTTTCGTCCTCTTGTTTGGCTACTTTACACATCCATAAATGAGTATCCTCGTGCAACCAAGAAGGATCTGATTCTAATGAGTGCACGGATTCCGTCTCTACTGGTGTCTTATGGATGGTATTCCATTGTATTGGGGGTACATCTCTATGTGAATAGTCTTTAAGATTGACTTTGGTAGTCACTCCTAAATGTTGCAAGTACAAAGAATTAGTTCCCCAATCTTGTACAATTTGCAACTGACGCATGAATGGTCGTCCCAATATCATCTCATAAGCATGGTTTTTTGCAAAGTCACAAATGGCAAAGGTATGCTCAAATTCTACACCACAAGTGGTGAGAGATATTCCTTCTAGTAAGCCTAATGGTTTTTCTATGTGTCCATCAGCCATTTGTAGCTTCATCCTGGTGGGTCTTAATGCTGGCTTACCCCAACGTTTCCATAAAGCGGTGGTAGCTATGGCTACTCCGGCTCCTGAATCTAAGATGGCTTTCGTGATGTAGCCCTGATGGGTTATCGGAAGATAAGTGTTACCTTCCTCTCCTTCGCTCACATCTCCAATCTTTTCCACTGGAATCTCTGGTACCTTATTATGTGATCCTATTTGTGAGGGAGTAGTAGCAAGCTCGGGGAATTGATTTGCTACATGCTTCCACAATTCTGGTTTTACCTTCAACAACTCCTCTAGAGTGAGATTACACTGTACCTTAGTATTCTTGATCACTTCCGTGTTCCTAGGGATCACTGATTCTTCATTTCTCACTATTATCGTGGGTGCTCTCATACTAATAGACTTTGCTTCCCAAGGTCCTGTGAATTGAGGTAATTCTTGTAAAGAATTAGAGTCAAATCTTGTGTGTTCACTCAGCTGTTCTTCCTCTACATCATCGTATATAGAGGGAATGTCTTGGGGAAATTGCTCCTGCAAATCATCTATTTCTTGAATAGGAGGATGTGTTCCTTGTTCTTTTCTCCATTTCTCTTCTTGGATTTCTCTCAAAAATTCATGTGAATACCTATGTATGGAAGACAAATTGTCTTGATTTTCTGTATTGGGTACTTGAGACAGGGATGGTGCATTATTTTCCTGTGTCTCTGGGACAATAGGGTTCCTAGGCTGATCCTTTTTCTCTTTGCTTTCAATCAAATATTCTAGCCTCTCCATTAGTCCTTGAAAGTGTAACTCCGGTTTTGCCATGTTATTCCAATTAAGATATCTAGAGGCTTCGAACAAAGCTTGTGCTAATTCTACCATCTTCATGCAAAGTTTAGTTCTCTCAATTTCTAGATCAGCTCGAGGGTAGTTTTTGTTCATTTCAGCCACTTGAGGTCCCTCTTTTAATCTAGCCTGATATGCACGAAACATCATGTCTAGATTCTCTGGTATGGGTTCCGCTAACATTGATCCTGATTTTTGAGCTGGATTCTCTTGATTCAATTCTTGTGAAGTCAATTCTTGGATTTTGGCTCTAGATTCCTTTAAACTTCCTTCCAACTCCGTTATCTTTTTACTCCATCTTCTCTTAATTCGTTCTCTAGAATCTTTCCAAGATTTTGTCTTTTTACTGCTAGATTCTGCAACTTCACTGGTTTCGGCTACTTTCTCTTGATTAAGCTTTTGATTCTGTAAGAGCGCCTAGGCTCTTGTTATAGCTTGGATAGGCACGTATGTAGGGTTGGATCCATCTGCATTATTTACAATACCTATCACGTTGATCGGTGTCACATTCGGAGCATTAACAGGGTTCTTAGGACAATCTTTGATTATGTGCTCTTTGCCACAATCAGCACAAAAGCCTTGGATGTTATAGTATTGTGATTGTCCTGATATCGGAGGATGTGGACAATCCTTTATGAAATGATCTCCTTGACACCTAAAGCATGGTCCTCGAGGACCCTGTGGTCTCTGTTGTCTTAATTGGGGCCGTGGATTTGGGTTTGTGTACATCACATTAGCATAGTCGGGCTCCCAACTAGGTTCCACTGGTGGACTATCGTAATGATATGTCTCCACGTGTTCTGGTGACTCTGGGTAATATGCGGGTGGACTATCGACATGCGTAGAGTCAATATTTGAGTGTGGGTCACTCTCTGTGATCAAAGGTGAAGAAGGCACTAAGGCCCTACTTAGGTTCTCTTCTGCAGCAGCGTATTTGACTGCGATGACATTCGCTGGTGGGGGTGGCTGCTGAGCTAAGACAGGTTGAGGTCTCTGTTGAGCCTGGTACGGGTAGTTCTGAGGAGGCCTATAGTAATAAGGTTGAGCATTGTATTGGCCTTGATATCTACCTGGCTGCTGGTATGCTTGCGGATAGTTCTGTCTCACGGTTTGTTTGTTGTATGGGCAGTCCTGAGCCGTATGATTCGTGTATCTTCTTTCGATTGTACAGTATTGGCCACTAGGGTTGGCTGGTGGTTGAGGTACATTGGGACACATATTTGCCATATGATCACCACCACAGGTGTAACAACGCTTGTTTGTTAGCACCCTCGGTTTACTAGAAACTCCTAGTTTCTGGGCCACTTTCTCTGCAAGGTCCTCTATCGAGTTAGATAATTTTGTGGATGCTAGAGATGAACAGTCTGAGTCCTTATAGACCTTTGAAAGTTCCAACTCGTCTCCTAAGTTGTCTTCAATGTCTATGCAAATTCTTACACATTGCTCTAGCGTTCTGGGTTCTTTTAGGTACACATAGGAGCGCAGTTTAGAGCTCAACAAACCATCTAGGAACAATGACACTTGCTTGGCTTGTGAGGGTAGCTCTTGCATTGGACATCGTTCAACATATTGTCTAAACCTACGTCCTGCCAATCTAACTGTTTCCTGAGGGGTCTGTTTAAAGCTATGAATCAACGAAGACGTATCATGTCTAATCCCACTTTTAGAGAATTCAGTGATGAATGACTCTAAAAAGTGATGGATGTCCCTAAATTGCCTTTGTTGCAATGGTTGGAACCAAGTTAAAGCGGTATTCTTTAACGTTAGTCCAAATGCGTTGTATTGCGTGAACATGTCTTCAACTTGTTCGGCTCTTAGTACTTGCTTGAATTCTGCGACATGGTCATAGGGATCTCCTGTCCCATCAAAGTAATTTTTCATGGATTTTACTAATTGAGTGGGTCTCAATATTCTTGCGTATTCTCGTGGCCTAGGTAGAGGAAAATCATCTCTACCACCTGGTATTCCATGATCTCTTTGTCTATCCACTCTATTAGTGTCCGTGGTTGTTCTATCTCTCCCTATGGGATGAGTGAAGCTTACTTCTGGTCTCTCTTTATTTCCCTCTCTTTGATTTCCATGGGCCGAGGATGTTCCTGCCCCTTGTGGACTTGTATTCATGTTCGTTCTAGATGGAGGGAATACCAATTCTCCTCTCCATGTGTATGTGTTTTTAGCACGGTTGGGTACCACAAAGACTCTTTCTGAAGTCTCATCCAGGTATACAACCTTTCCAGGTGTATCCGGGTCCTTGAATTCGTATATAGTGATGATACCTACCTCACTAAGTATCTCGGTCTTGTATCTCCAAAAGGCTTCATCCGTTTCTTTATTTACAAACAACTCTATGCTTCTGTTGTCCTGAGGGATCCAATCTGGGATTAGTACTCGTGTCAGTACAGATTTCCCTCTAGGTGTTCTAGGCTCGTCTAATGGTTCTTTTCTTGAGGTTTTGCTTCCGTCTCTAGTTGAATCACTCCAAACTCGTTGGTATTGTTTGGCTGCGTACTTAGGATGTACATCGTTCCTTCTTTGTCTATGTAAGCGTCTCTCTCAAATTTCACCACTGGACGTTCCAATCCAATGGGTTGATCAGGGTTGTGCAGTTGCACCACTTGCCTTTGCAATCCATCCTCATAGATGCGAGCACCTAATCGGTTGGTTCGGAGAAACTCTAATTGCGTTCTATAGGGTCCTTCTGGTTTCTCTAAGTATGCTACATTTGACCCTACTTCTGGTCTTTCTGTGTTAAATGCCATTTCTGATCCGCTGGTGTCTGAGCTCTCGTAGGGGTAACTACTATTCAATTGTTGAGCCCACGATCGAGCAGTAGTTCTTACACTTGCCTCTGAAGATCTAAGGCTTCGTCGGTCTGACTTACCTATATGTTTGCCCGATCTAAGGTTCATTAATTTTCTTCCTTGCACACTCAGTACATGCTCAGATCGTCACCGATGCTTTGTTATTACTTTCTTGATTCTTTTTAGATTTCTTTAGATTCTTGTCTTACTGTATGCGTCAGGAATTCGACTTTCCGTGATAATTTTGAGTTCTCGTTCCGTCAGACTTAGGTTCTTTCCTTTAGGTTTTCGTCACACACACCTTTACTTTAGTCTTGAACTTGACAGAATTAAGTATCTTGAACTTGAGGCATTCCTATCGTCTTAATCCACAATGCTAACGTTTATCCTAAGCTAAGAATTGACTGAGGGGGTTGAGTAATCTTCCAACCTCGAGTCAGCTTTCTCTAGTTGCTCTGATGCCCAAGAAGCCGCGCTTCCCAAGCTTTATGCCCTTCACTGCCTTGCTTTGTTTGTCTTTGATTGCCCTTGCTAGACCTGGAAAAATCCAATATTAGACCAATTCACAGTTGGATGATCAAGCACTTAAGTACATACACCTTTTAAGTCCCTTCCCTTTTGCCCAACTTTTTAATGCTTGCCCCCTGGCTTTCAAGTCCCAAACTAGGTCAACCTCAAAATAGCTTATAAAAAATAGACGTATCCTTTAAGAAAAAAACAGTTGAGGTCACGTAGTACTCGTCAAGAGCTTTCTAATGAGCTATTAAGCTCAAAAAACGGACTTCGGATGAAAAAGTTATGAGCGCTCAGGCCCTGGGGGGTAAAACTGATAATCAGGTTTTCCTTCCAATATGAGCTAAGGGGTCTCCTATGAGTCTAATGGTCCAAAAATTTCTCAAAAATACCCCCAAAATTGGTCAAAAAATGGAACCCTAAATTTGCGATGGGGGTGCACAATCGCGATGGTCTGAGACCGTCGCGATGGTCCAAGCGAACCGTCGCGATGGCGTGGAATTTGGACAATCGCGATGGTCCAAGCGAACCGTCGCGATGGCGTGAGGTCGAACAGTCGCGATGGCGTGATCAGGTGGACAATCGCGATGGCGCGAAAAAATGAACCGTCGCGATGGTCCGAAAAAATGAACCGTCGCGATGGCGCGGTCAACGGTCAAAGGTGGACGATCGCGATGGTTCGGGGTGACCCGTCGCGATGGTCACTAGTGCGATGGCGTGAGCCTATCGCGATGGTCCGATTTTGGGCTGTCGCGATGGTCCGAAAAACGAACCGTCGCGATGGTCTATCTTGACACGTGGCACCGTCGTGGCGATGGCATGGGCCAATCGCGATGGTCCGGGGTCAGCTGAGCAATCGCGATGGTCCAAGTGGACCGTCGCGATGGCTCAAGTGAACCGTCGCGATGGTCCGAAAAGTGAACCGTCGCGATGGTCCGGCCGAGCCGTCCCGATGGCGTGAGCCTATCGCGATGGTGCGACACAATCGCGATGGTCTGAGCCAATCGCGATGGTCCACCAAAATGTGATTTTTTGCAATGCAGCTGTGGATTCGTGCAAGCGCAAGGGTCGCCTACCTCGTGGTGTGGTCGCCTACCTCAAATTCCGAAGGTTGCAGACCATCGCGATGGTCCGCCACACTCGGCAGATCTTTGACAGAGAGTAAAATTTTACCTTTTCCAAGCTTTCCTGATGCACTGGAGCTCTGTACCTGCAAAAAAACTCAAGAAAACACAAGCACACACAAGCACAAAAGTTCTCTCTCGCTCTCTCGCATGCACAAATGAGGGGAAATGAGGTGAATGGGTGGATATGGTGAATTTTCTGATTTTTTTGGAGATGAAGATGATGATGCGGTGATGAAGATGGAGTGTGGGGGAAGTGAAAAACACTAAAAATTAAGTAAAAACAACAACAAAAACTGAAATTTTTTACCTTCCAACGCCACTTCTTGCTATACTCTTACCATCACACATTCGTCCTAGACTCGATCCCCGGCAACGGCGCCAAATTTGGTGTTGCTCTAGCACAATGGTGAGAACCACGTTAAGAAGCTCCACCTCCTTAATGTCAATCCGCGGAAGAGATAGGAGTGATATGAAGATCGTGAATGTGAGATGAAGTGAGAGTGAAGGTGAGAAGCATACAAATGCACACACACACATACACACACACTACGAAGAGACAAGCAAGACGCAATGGAAGGTGGGAAATTAGCTCTATTACTCAAGAATACTATTACAAGCTCCAACTAGCTCTAAGCTCACACTAGCCAACATGAACCAACCTCAAAAATGAGCTCTCTAGCTCTTTTTATAGTTTCTAGACTAGTTTTGACCGGTTTCACATCTAGTGACCGGCATAGTTAAAAAATAGGTCCTAGAGGCTATTTGGAAGGGTAAACAATGTCTAAAAATAACGAAAATTGGTACGCGCATTCTACCTAAGCTCCTCAAGCTCGAGGACTCCTCGGCTTGCACAAAATGGAGCTATGGATTACAAAATGGGGTTTTCTATGTTACATATGTTACAATTAGTGATAAAAATCACTGTTGAATGTTTTGAGAAGTGATAAAAAACATATTTGTTTGAGAAATTGATCCGATTGACTCCCTGCTCCGTCCTTACATGCTTCCGTGGCGTCTGTGCCTCTGGCTGCTTCCAACACCTGCATTTCTTCCAAAGTAACCCCTACTACCTCTGCCTCTGAAATTACCTCTTTGATTTCTGCCACCTCTTCCTCTTGTATTATAGTTCTGCTTATATCCACCATTACTCTGATTATTATACCAACAATCATTAGCTAAATGATTTGTCTTACCACAAATCCAACAAGCTTTGCCTCCATCTTTATTGTTTCTGCCTCTTCCTCTACCTTTGCCACCTCCTCTACCTCTTAGGAAGTTGGCTTGACTAGTTGTGCCTTCATCTTCACCTGATTGTTGCTTTCCTTTGTTAGCTTTCTTCTTGTCCTTTGAGTACATTGCATGACCTGTACTTTTGTCACCATCTCCTTTAACATCCTGCTCAAATGTTAGCATATGACCTAGCAACTGATTTAAATCAGGAGTGAAATGATCAAGTGATAATTCTGTAGACAAAATGAATGGCTTCCATTTATCATCACCTCTCAATCCTGTAAGGATTTTCCTTACCAATTTATCCTCTTCAATATCTTCATCAACAGCTCCTAGTGCATCTGCAATATCTTTCATCCTTGTTACATAGTCTGAAATAGATTGAGAGGCCTTCTTCTTGAAAGTTGTAAATTCTGCCCATAGGGATGCCTTCCTTGACTTTGTAGTGTTTTGGAAATGCTCCTCCAAAGCATTCCATATTTCACTTGCACTTTCAAGACCTCTAATGTGAGGTAGCAAGTAATCATTGACTGCCATATAGATTATGCTCCTAGCTTGAGCATCTCTTTTCATCCAATTCTTCAAATCTGCTAACTCTTCCCTAGTTGGAACACTAGGATCTCTGAACTGTGGCTTCTCTTCTTCTCCTGTGATATAAGCTATCAAATCTTTGCTCATAAGATGATCTTCCATCCTCATTGACCATGCAGGATAGTTTTCCCTATCCAATTTCTCTATCTGAAGAGAATCTCCCATCTTGTGTCCACCTGTGTATTGAAATCTTTAACCTTTATAAAGTATAAGGTTACCTTTACTTCGAATGATACTCCTTTTGACTTCCTTGATGTCGTATGGTCTCCTCCTCAAGCTTTGACTTCAAGCTTTCACCTTTTAGTTCTTCAATTGTTGAATTTCTTGAATCTGTAGCAGTCGGGATCCTCCTTTCCTTGATTTTGATGTTTCCTGCTCTGATACCACTGATGGAGAGTGTTAATCTCCAAAATAACAACCTACTCTTGAATTTAGAACACCTCTATATCAAGAGTAAGTCAAAACCTTCACCAATTTAAGCTATCAATTACCAAATGTCAAATTCTTGACTAAACTGTGAAGAAGAGAATTCCTCAGAAAGTCTGCTGCATAGATCTTGCTCATTGACTGAGTAAATGTGTAAAGTTTCTTATGAAACTTTACACAAGGTGTCGCCTAAAGATTGCGCACCTTCTCCAAGTCGAATTACTTCAAAAGTTTCAGTAGATTTTGAGAAATCTACTTACCAAGTAAGCTATGTCTAAATCTGCACTTCTGAGAAGTCGACTTGGACACCCCTAACTTCTTAACTTTGGTTCTCCAAATGTTGAACCCGTTTAACCAAATCCTTTTGGCTGTAGATAGCTTATCTCTCAACTTAGATTTTGAGCTATCATATGTGTAAAACTTTACACTGTGCACTGAGCACTAATCGTTTGATTGAACTCAAAATTTGCACCTGTTTCAAGAGACTGTGAACACTCAACACATATGAATGTTCCTACTAACAATTCTCCTTACCTGATTACAATTAAATTCTGAAACTCTAGCCATAGATTGATTAACTATGGACTTAGATATCCTCAAAAGGAATTCACAAAAGATCTACCACAGACGGAGCAGACACAGAAATATCGGGCGCAAAAATTCTTCTATTTCTCAGACATTTACAACTGAGTGAGGATTGAGAGTTCAACTCACTTCACACATGTCTAATGACACTTACAACCTCCCATTTCTCTATTCCTATGCTCATACATAGTCCCTCCTTCTTCCTCTCTATCTGCCCGACATTTTTTCAAAGTATTTATAGACAAATTTATACAAGCTTATGACTAATCAAAAGTCTAAGTGATCTAAGTCTTCACTAATGTACATATGTGTACATGTCCTTCATCTTGTGAATGTATCCACCTTTTTTGCTTCAAAACATAATCTCATCTTCATCCTTTGTTCTTCAAATCTTCAATTGGTGATTGGTCTGCACCAACAAGATAGATAGATAGATAGATAGATAGATAGATAGATAGATAGATAAATAGATAGATAGATAGATAGATAGATAGCTAGATACATAGCTAGATAGATAGATAGATAGATAGATAGATAGATAGATAGATAGATAGATAGATAGATAGATAGATAGATAGTGTTGGTGCAAAACAAGCCTTAATACTTGGCTTTGATTTGTACCTTGAAGACTCAACATAAATCTTGGACCATGGAAGCCTAGCATGGGTTAATTCATGAGGATTTCACTTGAAGAATGAACCATAGGAACCTAGTCTTATTGTTCTTACCATTTATCTCATGTAAAAGTCTATATGACTTCAACCACTCTTGTAATCACATCTATTTGAGAAAGTCGTGGAAAAGTAGATGATTTGATTGAGGGAATATCTCCCTAAGTTTAATGGAGAGATTTTAGGGAGCTTCAATTTGAATTTCAAATTCAAATGACCAATCAACTCTTATAAAAAGCTCTGAAGCAAACTCGCGGGTTAGTCTCACTCATTTGAGCTCATCTCCCGAGGCATTCTACTTCTGTATCTGTGTGTGTATTAGTGCTACATTTTAGCCTACACCACAATACCTCATTTAGCTATGCTTGGCATGCTAATGAGCTTGTACATCTACATTAATCAATAGATATACTCACACTTTTCAACTCTGGTTTCTCTGTGTCATCTACCTTAAGTCTGTCAACTTCAGAGGAGCATATCTCAAGATCTACTGAACCAAATTTGATGATCCAGGGCTCATTGGAATCAGCTCAAAGCGTTCTACAACACTACAAAATTTCAAGTCATTCTATTCAGCCAATTGGGAGAAATCGCTGTCGAAGTAATCACTGGTATATTTCTGTGTTGTTCCTAAAAAATCGGGAGTGTCCCTGATTTTGCTAAAGATCATGCTCAGTGTATAGTTTGTTATTTGGAGTGATTTAACTTGCTAATGGTAGCTTGTTAAGTTGATTTAATACTCCCAGAAGGAATTAAACCAATTGCAAGTGTGCTGGACACACTGAGCTTAGGACTGAGCAGGTATCAATACAGGAATAGAAAGTTTTTGGGGTTGTGAAGGTTCAAAATTATCTGTTTTGATTTGATCATTACTCAATCATTTTGTAAAGCACATATATAGTTTCTTGGTGTCAATTGGAAGCTCAAGGAGTCTCCTAACCATATCTGAAGAGAAAAGAGGGCAGGTGTGAAGCAGGTCTAGCAGCACCAACTTGATCTTCTGATTGTACCCAGCCATCACTTCCAACAGTGGTATCAGAGCAAATAAGGTAATCATGGGTGATGGTTTCCCTTCCTTCATTGACAAATTGGATAGAAATAACTACCAGGCTTGGTCATTGAGAATGAAGACCTATCTACAAGGGAGAAGCTTGTATGGATACATATCAGGAGATGAGGAGTTGCCCTCATTCAAAACCAGAGGCCTACCTACAAAGGATGAACATGAGAGACTCAACCAATGGTGTGCTAAAGATGCTTTGGCAAGGTCATATCTTCTAAACTCTATCTCTGATTTCCTTCTACCTCATGTAAGGAACTGTAAGACTTCCCAAGAAACTTGGGAAACCTTGTCAACATACTTCTCATCAAGCACAAGGGCCAGAAAGAATCAGCTATGGATTGAGTTTACAACTCTTAGGAAGCAATCAAAACAATGTGTCTCAGATTTTGTCACCAAAGTCAAAGACATTGCAGATCAACTTGCAAGTGTTGGAGAAGAAATTGAAGAAGAACAAATAGTCAGACAAGTGATCAATGGACTCAAAGCAGATGACAAGTGGGAGAGCTTTACCACAGCAATGGACTTATACATGGACATCCAAGCACCTGATCTAACAACTCTGATTGGACAACTCTTTACACATGAAGCAAAGATCACAAAGAATGGAGAGCAATCAAAAGGTAACAATCCCTCTGCCCTATATACAGATAAGAAGTCTAAAGACAAGGGTAAAAGTAAGAAAGTTGATGAAGAAGGATCCACCTCCCAAGCAAACTATGCAGGGAGAGGTAGATCATCTAGAGGTAGGGGCAGAGGAGGTAAGTCAGGTAGGGGGAGACCCTACAACCAATCTCCATGCAATATTTGTGGCTTGTCTAACCATACTACAGATGAATGCTACAAAAACTACAAGAACCAAAGAGGAAGAGGTCACCAAAGAGGAGGATACTCCCAAGGCAGAGGCAGATTCAATCAATCTCAAGGCTACCATGGCTACAACAATAATTACAACAATAACTACAACAATAGCTACAATCACAATGGCAATTATCAAGGAGGATACAGGAACAGAAAGGATTACAACAATTATGCAGAGGATCAAGATGATTCCTTGTTGATTATGAACATGACATCTAAATCAGGTATCAATGATGATCATTTGTTCTATATTGACTCAGGTTGCTCTAACCATGTAGCTGGGAATGTTGCCTTACTCTCTGATTTGGAAGAACCTAAAGGCAAGCACCAAGTGCAGACAGGTGATGACACTAAACATTCAGTTGTTAAAGTAGGCAATGTCAAAACAAGTGATGGTAATCAGAATTTACTAAGCAAAGTGTTGTATGTTCCAACAATCACCAAGAATCTGATGAGTGTAGGTCAGATTGTTGAAAAAGGTCTACAGGTCAGGTTCACTCAACATGGTGCATATGTGGAGGATCCAAGACATGGATTCAGAAGGATAGCCAAGGGAGAGAAATCAGGTAGACTATTTACCTTTGAACTTGAGGATACTAAGAACATTGCATTATACAACTACAAGGACCAAACTTTATCAGAATTAGAGATGTGGCACAAGAGATTAGGTCACATTGGAGAAAGGACCATAAGACAAATGAGTAGGGATCAATGTGTGCTTGGGATACCTAATGTATCCAAGCAACACATGATATACAAGTGTGGAGCTTGTCAATTTGGTAAGTCACACAGATTGCCATATACCAAAAAAGGTTTTATGCATAAAGACTACTTGGAATTGGTGCATACAGATGTTTGGGGACCAAGCAAGGAACCATCCATATCTGGATCAAGGTACTATGTATCTTTTATAGATGATTATAGCAGATGGACTGTCTTGTACTTCATGAAACATAAAGATGAAGTATTTAATTGTTTCAAAAGATATCTTGCATTAGTTGAAAATCAAACAGGTAGACATTTGAAGAAGCTAAGGTCAGATGGTGGTGGAGAATACTTCTCCAATAACTTTGAAGAGTTCTTGCAGGAAAGAGGCATCAAGAGGGAGATTACCACAAGGTACTCACCTGAACAAAATGGGGTAGCTGAAAGAAGGAATAGACTCATTGTGGAGACAGCTAGGTCTATGCTTAATGAGAAAAAATTACCAAATTACCTTTGGGCAGAGAGTGTATCTACTGCCACATACTTAATCAACAGGTTGCCATCAAAGACACTTGATGGAATGACACCCTATGAGGCTTGGCATGGTAAGAGACCTTCTCTGGATCATTGCAAGATCTTTGGGTGTGTTGCATATGTGCATATTCCCTCACAGGTAAGGGGAAAGCTAGACCCTAAGGCTGAAAAGTGTATTTTCATTGGTTATGATTTGAATCAGAAAGGATACAGGTTCTATAACCCCTCAAATAAAGGGTTCAAGGTAAGCAGAGATGTCATCTTTGATGAAAATGATTCATGGTATGATAATGAGTGCAGGAAAGTTAGCCTACCTTATGATATGGAAGAAGACTTTCCAAAACTTGTCAGGCAAGAACCAACTCAGAATGAGGACACAAGTTCAGATGATGAAGACACCATCAACATTGAAGAATTCAAAGCTTGGAAATCCAAAGGGAAGATGAAGATGAAGCAACTTGAAGACAATCCAGAATCCTCAACTCAAGCTATGAGAAGATCCCAAAGAGAAAAGAAGAAACCTATTAGGTATGGATATGATACTTCACTTGTAACCAAGCACTCTGTATATCTTGCAAAAGATATCTTGAATGAAGAACCAGGTACATTTGAAGAAGCAATTACTAAACCAGAATGGAAGGAAGCAATGGATGAAGAAATGGAGGCTCTCAAGGAGAGTGATACTTGGGATTTGGTACCCAAGAAGGACTCCATGAAGGTGATAGGATCCAGATGGATCTATAAACTCAAAAGGAACTCAGATGGTACAATAAGCAGGTACAAAGCTAGGTTAGTAGCCAAGGGTTTTGCACAAACCCAAGGCATTGATTATGAGGAGACATTTTCTCCTGTGGCCAAGATGCCAACTATCAGGATTATGGTGAGTGTAGCTGCATCCAAGAATTGGAACATGTACCAATTGGATGTGAAGAATGCATTCTTGAATGGGTGGATATCTGAAGAAGTCTACATGTCACAACCACCTGGCTATGAGGATCCCAATAAGGTAAATCATGTGTGTAAATTGAAGAAGGCTCTATATGGATTAAAGCAGGCACCTAGAGCATGGAATTACAGGTTGACAACCTATCTCCTAGATCAAGGATTTGTGATGAGTAAAGCAGATACTTCATTGTTTATCAAAAGGAACAATTCAGAGGTAATATACTTATGTGTCTATGTTGATGACATCATTATTACAGGAAATGATGTTCAAGGAATTAGACACATCAAAGGACAAATGATGAAGGAATTCAAGATCAATGATCTTGGATTATTGAAGTACTTCCTAGGGCTTGAATTGGTCTACACAAATTCAGGTATATTCATTACTCAGAAGAAGTACATTCAGGACATGGTCAAGAAGTTTAATTTGCAGGAAGCTAAAGTCTCAAACATTCCTATGGAGGTCAACCACAAACTCCGTGCACATGAAGGGGAAGAACTCAAGGACATTACAGGTTACCAAAGTTTGGTAGGTAGTCTCAACTATGCTACCTTAACCAGGATTGATATATCATATGGTGTTAGTGTACTTAGCCAATTTATGCATAAACCAAGAGTACCACATTTGGAAGCAGCCAAGAAGATAGTAAAGTTCCTAAAGGGAACACAAAATCATGGTTTGTATTATCCATATTCATCAGACATTGATATTAAGGTATACT
>CM035410.1:150492669-150502669 GCA_020310875.1 Ceratopteris richardii
TATATAGATAGTGTTGGGAGAAATGGTTGGATGCACTCAGAAGATTGAGTTGATGCTGTAATCGTGCTTTGCACCAGCCCTCAGTGACTCCAGATATGATTAGTAGACTCCTTGAGCTTTCAAATGATACCAAAATATGCTATATGTACTTTGGAAAAGGTTTAAGTAATGACTTGATCAAAACAGACAAGTTTGTAAATCACAAGGCTAAAAAACTTTCTATTTTTGTCTTGATACCTGCTCAGTCTTTCACTCAGTATGACCAGTACAGTTACAATTGACAAAGTTCCTTCTAGAGGTATTCTATTAGCTTAGTAAGCTTCCATTTACAAGTAGAATGAGATAAAATGATAGACTATACTCAGAGAAATCACTTTAGCAAAGTTAGGGACACTCCCGACTTTTTAGGAACTCTGCAGAAAAATACCAGAGAGCAGTTCGATGGTGATTTCTCAAAAATGGCTTAACCAAACTTCTTCAAACTTTGTAGTCTTGTAGAATGCTTTGAGCTGGTTCCAATAAGCCTTGAATCACTTGATTTGGTTCAGTATGCACTGAGATATGCCTCTTTGAAGTTGACAGACTTGGAGATGATGACTCAGCGAAAAAACAGAGATAGTGAATGTAAATCTTTCTATTAGTTCACATGAATGTACAATCGCATTGGCGTGATAGATGTAGCCTAATGAGTTGGAGATGTGTAGGCTATAGTGTAGCACTCACACACTCAGAGATAGTGAATATGGAGCTCGGAAGTTCACCTCTACACCGCGAGTTTTTTACATGACTTTTATATGTGATAGAGATGAATTTGAATTTCAAATTCAAACTAAGGCTCCCTAAAATCACTCATCTAAAAGTAAGGAGATATTCTCTCCAATTACACCATCCAATTTTCCACGAATCTAATCAAGTAGGTATGATTACATGAGATGCCAAGTCATATAGACTTTTACAATGGGTAAAGAAGTAAGAACTTATAAGCATAAGTTCACATGGTCCTTTCTTCAAGTGAAATAGACTTCCAAGGTTTCAACACCAAATTTCCAAGGTTCCAAGCCAAGTGTGAAGGCTTGAATTGCACCAACAGCTCCCCCTCAAGCCAAACACATTGGCTTAAGTCTTCATCTTCAATCTTCAATCACATCCTGCAATCCAATCATGGATTTGAATCTGCATAACTTGTTTCCATCCAGAGCTTTTGTAAGTAAATCTGCACATTGCATATTAGTGGACACATAAGTCAATTGAATGTCTTTGCTTAGCAATTTTTCTCTCACATAGTGGTAATGAACCTCTATGTGTTTGGTTCTAGCATGATATATTGGATTAGCTGCAAGGTGAAGAGAGCTTGTGTTATCTCCAAAGATAATTGGAGGTCTAGTGTATAGACCTAACTCTGTATATAAAAGCTTCAACCAGATAGCTTCTTGAGTGGCATTGGCTAGCACTCTATACTCTGCTTCAGTGGATGACAAAGCTACTGTAGGTTGTTTCTTGGCTGACCAAGAAATTGGTTTATCACCTGCAAAACATATGTATCCTGATGTGCTTCTCCTATCATCCTTGCATCCTGCCCAATCTGCATCTGAATATACTTTAATGTCAATATCTGATGTATAAGGAAAGTACAAACCATGGTTCTGAGTTCCCTTTAGATACTTCAAGATCTTCTTTGCTGCCTCTAAGTGAGGTACCCTTGGTTTGTGCATGAATTGGCTTAGCACACTAACTCCATATGCTATGTCAATTCTGGTTAAGGTAGCATAATTCAAACTACCTACCATACTTTGATATCCTGTGATGTCTTGGACTTCATCCCCTTCATGAGCACTTAGCTTTAGGTTGATTTCCATAGGAGTACTTGAGACTTTAGCATCCTGCAAATTAAACTTCTTGACCATATCCTGTACATACTTCTTTTGAGTAATATATATACCTGAATTAGTATACACTAATTCAAGACCTAAAAAGTATTTCAATAATCCAAGATCATTGATCTTGAATTCCTTCATTATCTGTCCTTTGATGTGTCTAATACCATTGACATCATTGCCTGTAATGATGATGTCATCAACATAAACACACAAGTAGATTACCTCTGTACTTCTCCTCTTTATGAATAGAGAAGTGTCTGCTTTACTCATCACAAATCCTTGGTCTTGGAGATATGTTGTCAACCTATAATTCCATGCTCTAGGTGCCTGCTTCAAACCATATAGAGCCTTCTTCAATTTACAAACATAATTTACCTTCTTGGGATCTGAGCTTTGGGAAATCTTCTTTCATATCATAGGGTAGACTAACCTTCCTGCATTCATTCTCATACCATGAGTCATTCTCATCAAAGATGACATCTCTGCTTACCTTGAAGCCTTTGTTTGTTGGGTTGTAGAATCTGTATCCTTTTTTATTCAAATCATAACCAATGAAGATACATTTTCAGCTTTAGGGTCTAGCTTTCCCCTTACCTGTGAGGGAATATGCACATATGCTACACAACCAAAAATTTTGCAATGATCCAATGATGGTCTCTTACCATGCCAAGCTTCATAAGGTGTCATGCCATCAAGAGACTTTGATGGCAACCTGTTAATGAGATAGGTGGCAGTAGATACACTCTCTGCCCAAAGATAATTTGGCAACTTTTTTTCATTAAGCATAGACCTAGCTGTTTCTACAATGAGTCTATTCCTTCTTTCAGCTACCCCATTTTGTTCAGGTGAGTACCTTGTAGTTATCTCCCTTTTGATGCCTCTTTCTTGCAAGAAATCTTCAAACTCATTGGAGAAGTATTCTCCTCCTCCATCTGACCTTAGCCTCTTCAAGTTTCTTCCTGTTTGGTTTTCAACAAGTGCAAGATACCTCTTGAAACAATTAAACACTTCATCTTTATGTTTCATAAAGTATAAGACAGTCCATCTGCTATAATCATCAATGAAGGATACATAGTACCTTGAACCTGAAATGGAGGGATCCTTGCTAGGTCCCCAAACATCTGTGTGTACCAAGTCTAGGTAGTCTTCATGCATGAAACCTTGCTTTGAATGTTGGTGCAGACCAATCACCAATTGAATGTTTGGAAGAATAAAGAATGAATGAAGATTCAATTCTTGAAGCTTGGAAGAAGGATACATTCAGAGGATATGAGGAATGTACACATATGTACATTAGTATAGTTATAGTTCACTTAAATCTTTGATTAGTCATAGACTTGTACAAATTTCTCTATAAATATCTTGAAAATGTCGAGGCGTGATATGAGAGCATATGAAAGAATAGATGAGTGAGCATAGAAGTCGAGAAAGGAGAAGTTAGATGTCATGAGACATGTGAAATGTTAGTTGAGTTTTCCTCTCATCACTCAACTGTAATTTTCTGAGTAATCAAGAAAATATTGCGTCCGATCTTTCTGTGACTGCTCTGTCTGTGTTTGATCATTTGTGAAATCCTTTTGAGGATATCTAAGTTCATAGTTAATGAGTCTATGACTTGAGTTTCAGAGTCTAATTGTAAACAGGCTAGGAGAATTGTTAATAGGAACATTCATATGTGTTGAATGTTCACAGTTCTCTGAAACAGGCGCAAATTTCGATATTGATCTTTTGGTCTGTTCTTACTCCACAGTTTAAAGTTTTGTGCAAGCAAGCACTTAATCTTTAAGTTGGAAGGTAAGCTACTCGTGGCTACAAGCATTTGCTTAAACGGGCTCGAGATTGATAGAACTATGTGTTAGAAGCTAGGGGTGTCAAAATCGACTTCTCAGAAGTGCAGATTTAGACATAGGTAACTTGTGAAGTTGATTTCTCAAGTTATACTAAACCTTTTGAAGAAATTTAACTTGGAGGAAGTGCGCAACTTCTAGACGACACTCCTTACAAAATTTCATAGAAAACTTTACATGTTTGATAGGTCAATGAGAAGAAATTGTGCAGCAGACTTTCTGTGTTTTATCTTCTTCATAGAATTTTTCAACTTTTGATAATTTGGAGGTTGAACCTTTAATTTGGTGAAGGTTTTGACTTACTCTTGGTATAGAGGTGCTCTAATCATAAGAGTAGGTTATTCTTTTGGAGATTAACACTCTCCATCAGTGGTATCAGAGCAGGAGACATCAAAAACAAGGAAAGGAGGTTCCCGACTGCTGCAGATTCAAGAAATTCAACAACTGAAGAACTAGAAGGTGAAAGCTTGAAGGCAAAGCTTGAGGAGGAGACCATACGACATCAAGAAAGACAAAAGGAGTCTAATTCGAAGCAAAGGTACATATATCACTTATAAAGCTTGAAGATTTCAATACACAGGTAGAAGAAAGATGGGAGATTCTCTTCAGATAGAGAAATTGGATAGGGAAAACTATCCTGCATGGTCAATGAGGATGGAAGCTCATCTTATGAGCAAAGATTTAATAGCCTACATCACAGAAGAAGAAGAGAAGCCAGTTTTCAGAGATCCTAGTGTTCCAACTAGGGAAGAGTTAGCACATTTGAAAAATTGGATGAAGAAAGATGCTCAAGCTAGGAGCATTATATATATGGCTGTCAATGATTACTTGTTACCTCATATTCGAGGTCTTGAAAGTGCAACTGATATTTGGAATGCTTTGGAGGAGCATTTCCAGAATACTACTAAGTCAAGGAAGGCATCCTTATGGGCAGAATTTACAACCTTCAAGAAGAAGGCCTCTCAATCCATTTCAGACTATGTGACAAGAATGAAAGATATTGCAGATGCTTTAGGAGCTGTTGATGAAGACATTGAGGAGGATAAATTGGTAAGGCAAATTCTTACAGGTTTAAGAGGTGATGACAAATGGAAGCCATTCATTTTATCTACAGAGTTATCACTTGATCATTTCACTCCTGATTTAAATCAGTTGTTAGGTCATATGCTAACGTTTGAGCAGGATGTTAAAGGAGATGGTGACAAGAGTGCAGGTCATGCAATGTACTCAAAGGACAAGAAGAAGAATAGCAAAGGAAAGCAACAAGCAAATGAAGATGAAGGAACAACTAGTCAAGCCAACTTCCTAAGAGGGAGAGGAGGTGGCAAAGGTAGAGGAAGAGGCAGGAATAACAAAGATGGAGGCAAAGCTTGCTGGATTTTTGGTAAGACAAATCACTTAGCTAATGATTGTTGGCATAATATTCAGAGTAACAATGGATACAGTCAAAACTATAATGCAAGAGGAAGAGGTGGCAGAAATCAAAGAGGTAATTTCAGAGGCAGAGGTAGTAGGGGTTACTTTGGAAGAAATGCAGGTAGAGGATTCCAAAGTCAACAATATAACAATACCTACTACAATTATGCTTCAGATCGAAAGGAGGATTCAACATTGATAATGAATGCAACTTGTGAAAGGCAGAGTGAAGATCAAAGAGTCTTCTACATTGACTCAGGGTGTAGCAATCACCTAAGTGGTAATATAGCTTTGATGACTGATTTGGAGAATAAGGTTTTTAATCATGTTGTTCAAACAGGTGACAACACAAAGCACAATGTGAAGTCAATTGGATCAGTGAAGGCTAAGGATGGTTGTACCTTATTGAGTAAGGTTCTGTATGTTCCTACAATTCCTAAGAATTTGATAAGTGTAGGACAAATTGTTGAAAAGGGATATGAAGTAAGGTTCACTAATGATGGAGTATATGTGGAGGACCCTAGTCAAGGGTATAAACAGATTGTTTCAGGGAAGAAAGAAGGAAGACTATTTACATTGAAGATTCAAGGCAATATTGGTCATGCTATGTTCACATATGGAGGACATAAGATCTCTGAGTTAGATCTTTGGCACAAGAGGCTTGGACATTTCAATGAAAGAGGTATTAAAGACATGATTAACAATGGTTCAGTGCTTGGTTTGCCTAATGTTGCAGGTCAACATATGACATACAAATGTGAGGCATGTCAATTAGGTAAGGCTCATAAGCTTTCCTACTCCAAGCATGGTTTTATGTACTCAGAGAAGCTTGAGTTGGTACACACAGATGTGTGGGGACCATCAAAGGATTTCAGTATAAATGGGTCAAGGTATTATGTGATTTATGTTGATGATGCTACTAGATGGATCACTATTTATGTGATCAAAGATAAGTCAGAAGTGTTTAATACATTTAAACACTATCATGCATATGCAGAAAGAATTACAGGACACAAGTTGAAAAGACTAAGGTCAGATGGAGGGGGAGAATATTTCTCTAATGAGTTCAGTGATTACTTGTGGAATGCAGGTATAAAAAGGGAAGTTACTTGCAGGTACTCTCCTCAACAAAATGGTGTAGCAGAAAGAAGAAATAGAACACTTGTTGAGTTTGCAAGATCCATGATGAAGGAGAAAAATTGCCCTAATTATTTGTGGGCTGAGGCTGTAAATACAGCTACTTATTTGGTCAATAGGCTACCTTGTAAAGCTTTGCAGGGTATGACACCATATGAGGCTTGGTGGGGTAAGAGACCTACCTTGGATCATTGCAGAGTTTTTGGATGTGTGGCATATGCATATGTGCCATCACAATTAAGACACAAATTGGAACCTAAAGCTGAAAAATATGTTTTCATTGGTTATGATGATAAGCAGATGGGTTACAGATTGTTTAGTCCATCTACAAAACAATTCATGGTTTCTAAAGATGTTACATTTGATGAGCAAAGTACTTGGTATGCAGGTACAATCAATATCAATACAGGTGATGAAGAAGAAGTGAGTCAAAAGAAAGGTAAGGCAAAGATTCAAATAATTGATGAAGAAGAGAATAATGAAGTGTAGGGTGAAGTTGAAGAGATGGCAAGATTTGATCCAGAGTGTGAAGAGCCAGAAACCTCAAGGTGTGGAGAACTCAGAAGATCATCAAGAAATAGGTGGCAACCTACAAGGTATAGTTATGATACTTCTTTTTTGGCCACAAAAGATTATGCTTATATGATGAAAACAGATGAAGACCCTTCTACATATGAAGAGGCAAAAGGTAAGGAAAAATGGGAGAAAGCTATGCAGGAAGAATATGATGCACTATTGGAAAATCAAACTTGGGATTTGGTTCCTAAACCAAATAGTCAGAAGATCATTGGATGCAAGTGGGTTTACAAGACCAAGAGATTTGTAGATGGAAGTGTGTCTAGATACAAAGCTAGACTTGTTGTCAAAGGGTTTGCTCAGACATATGGTGTTGACTATGATGAGACTTATAGTAGACTTGTCATATTTCTTGGGCATGGAGATTACATATACTCAACATGGAGTATTTGTGACTCAAGAAAGGTATTTGAAGAACTTGTTAATCAAGTTTAAAATGGATGATTGCAGGGTAGCACCTACACCAATGGAGGTGAATCACAAATTGAATAAGTTTGGAGGTGAAGAATTCAAGGACATGAGACAATATCAGAGTTTGGTTGGTAGTCTTATCTATGCTACTTTAACTAGACCTGATTTATCATATGCAGTAGGGGTTTTGTCTCAATTCATGCATTGCCCAAGGAAAGAGCATTGGATTGCAGGTCAAAGAGTGTTGAGGTACATTAAGGGTACACTCAATGAAGGTTTGTATTATGGGTTTACATCAGATACAAATATCAAAATTTATAGTGATGCAGATTGGGCAGGTAATCCAGATGATAGAAGATCAACTTATGGATACATGTGTTATGTGGGAGATAAACTTATCTCATGGTGTTCCAAGAAGCAACATACAGTTGCTTTGTCTTCTACAGAAGCTGAATATAAAGGCATGGTTGAAGCTGCAAAGGAAGTGATTTGGCTCAAGACCTTGATGAAGAGTTTTGACATTGTGCATGGGATACCAATTATATATGGAGATAACATGAGTTCATTGTATTTAGCTGCTAATCCTGTTTTTCATGCCAGGACCAAACACATTGAGATTCAGTATCACTTTCTAAGAGAGAAAGTGATGGACAAGGAGATTGAAGTCATACATACTTCAACTAAGGATCAGATAGCTGATATGCTTACAAAAAGCTTGGATGGACCAAAGCTACAGAAGTTTAAAGACATGGCAGGCATAAAGAAGATAAGAGAAACCCCAATTGATGATTCAGGGGGAGCTGTTGGTGCAGACCAATCACCAAATGAATGTTTGGAAGATTAAAGAATGAAGGAAGATTCAATTCTTGAAGCTTGGAAGAAGGATACATTCAGAGGATATGAGGAATGTACACATATGTACATTAGTATAGTTATAGTCCACTTAGATCTTTGATTAGTCATAGACTTGTACAAATTTCTCTATAAATATCTTGAAAATGTCGAGGCGTGATATGAGAGCATATGAAAGAATAGATGAGTGAGCATAGAAGTCGAGAAAGGAGAAGTTAGATGTCATGAGACATGTGAAATGTTAGTTGAGTTTTCCTCTCATCACTCAACTGTAATTTTCTGAGTAATCAAGAAAATATTGCACCCGATCTTTCTGTGACTGCTCTGTCTGTGTTTGATCATTTGTGAAATCCTTTTGAGGATATCTAAGTTCATAGTTAATGAGTCTATGACTTGAGTTTCAGAGTCTAATTGTAAACAGGCTAGGAGAATTGTTAATAGGAACATTCATATGTGTTGAATGTTCACAGTTCTCTGAAAGAGGTGCAAATTTTGATATTGATCTTTTGGTCTCTTCTTACTCCACAGTTTAAAGTTTTGTGCAAGCAAGCACTTAATCTTTAAGTTGGAAGGTAAGCTACTCGTGGCTACAAGCATTTGCTTAAACGGGCTTGAGATTGATAGAACTATGTGTTAGAAGTTAGGGGTGTCAAAATCGACTTCTCAGAAGTGCAGATTTAGACATAGGTAACTTGTGAAGTTGATTTCTCAAGTTATACTAAACCTTTTGAATAAATTTAACTTGGAGGAAGTGTGCAACTTCTAGACGACACTCCATACAAAATTTCATAGAAAACTTTACATGTTTGATAGGTCAATGAGAAGAAATTGTGCAGCAGACTTTCTGTGTTTTATCTTCTTCACAGAATTTTTCAACTTTTGATAATTTGGAGGTTGAACCTTTAATTTGGTGAAGGTTTTGACTTACTCTTGGTATAGAGGTGCTCTAATCATAAGAGTAGGTTATTCTTTTGGAGATTAACACTCTCCATCATTGAATAGGGCAACTTGTGAGACTTACCAAACTGACAAGCACCACACTTGTAAATCATGTGTTGCTTGGACACATTAGGTATCCCAAGCACACATTGATCCCTTCACATTTGCTTTAGGGTTCTTTCACCTATGTGGCCTAACCTCTTGTGCCATATTTCTAAATCTGAAAGTGTTTGATCCTTGTAATTGTATAAAGCAATGTTCTTGGTGTCTTCTAGTTCAAAGGTAAACAATCTACCTGATTTTTCTCCCATGGCTATCCTTCTGAATCCATGTCTTGGGTCCTCTACATATGCTCCATGTTGAGTGAACCTGATCTGCAAACCTTTCTCCACAATCTGACCAACACTCATTAGGTTCTTGGTAATGGTTGGTACATAAAGTACCCTGCTCAATAGGTTCTGGTTACCATTACAAGTTTTCACATTTCCAATCTTTACAACAGAATGTTTAGTATCATCACCTGTCTGTACCTGATGTTTGCCCTTGGGTTCTTCCAAATCAGAGAGTAGTGCCACATTACCAGCTACATGGTTAGAACACCCTGAATCAATATAAAATAAATGATCATCATTTGTACCTGCCTTGGAGGTCATATTCATGATCAATAGGGAGTCATCTTGCTCCTCTGTGTAGTTGTTGTAATCCCTTCTATTTCTGAATCCACCTTGGTAGTTACCATTGTGGTTGTGGTTATAATTGTTGTTGTATTGATTGTTGTATCCATTGTAGCCTTGTTGTTGGTTGAATCTACCTCTGCCTTGAGAATATCCACCTCTTTGATAGCCTCTTCCTCTCTGATTCTTATAATTTCTGTAGCACTCATCTATGGTATGGTTAGACAATCCACAAATGTTGCATGGTGATGAGTTGTAGGGTCTCCCCCTA
>CM035410.1:150520169-150522669 GCA_020310875.1 Ceratopteris richardii
GTGAGATATGGAATGCTTTGGAGGAGCATTTCCAAAATACTACAAAGTCAAGGAAGGCATCTCTATGGGCAGAATTTACAACTTTCAAGAAGAAGGCCTCTCAATCTATTTCAGACTATGTAACAAGGATGAAAGACATTGCAGATGCATTAGGAGCTGTTGATGAAGATATTGAGGAGGATAAATTGGTAAGGCAAATCCTTACAGGATTGAGAGGTGATGACAAATGGAAGCCATTCATTTTGTCTACAGAACTATCACTTGATCATTTCACTCCTGATTTAAATCAGTTTCTAGGTCATATGCTAACATTTGAGCAGGATGTTAAAGGAGATGTTGACAAAAGTACAGGTCATGCAATGTACTCAAAGGACAAGAAGAAAGCTAACAAAGGAAAGCAGCAATCAGGTGAAGATGAAGGCACAACCAGTCAAGCCAACTTCCTAAGAGGTAGAGGAGGTGGCAAAGGTAGAGGAAGAGGCAGAAACAATAAAGATGGAGGCAAAGCTTGTTGGATTTGTGGTAAGACAAATCATTTAGCTAATGATTGTTGGTATAATAATCAGAGTAATGGAGGATACAATCAGAACTATAATTCAAGAGGAAGAGGTGGCAGAAATCAAAGAGGTAATTTCAGAGGCAGAGGTAGTAGGGGTTATTTTGGAAGAAATGCAGGTAGAGGTATCCAAAGTCAACAATATAACAACACCTACTACAATTATGCTTCAGATCAAAAGGAAGATTCAACATTGATAATGAATGCAACTTGTGAAAGGTAGAGTGAAGATCAAAGAGTCTTCTACATTGACTCAGGGTGTAGCAATCACGTGAGTGGTAATATAGCCTTGATGACTGATTTGGAGAATAAGGTATCTAATCATGTTGTTCAAATAGGTGACAACACAAAGCACAATGTGAAGTCAATTGGATCAGTGAAGGCCAAGGATGGTAGCACCTTATTGAGTAAGGTCTTGTATGTTCCTACAATTCCTAAGAATTTGATAAGTGTAGGACAAATTGTGGAAAAAGGTTATGAAGTAAGGTTCACTAATGAAGGAGTGTTTGTGGAAGACCCTAGCAATGGGTATAAGCAAATTGTTTCAGGAAAGAAAGAAGGGAGATTGTTCACATTGAAGATTCAAGGTAATATTGGTCATGCCATGTTCACATATGGAGGACATAAGATCTCTGAGTTAGATCTTTGGCACAAGAGGCTTGGACATTTCAATGAAAGAGGTATTAAAGACATGATTAACAATGGTTCAGTGCTTGGTTTGCCTAATGTTGCAGGTCAACATATGACATACAGATGTGAGGCATGTCAATTAGGAAAGGCTCATAAGCAATCCTATTCCAAGCATGGGTTTATGTATTAAGAGAAACTTGAGTTGGTACACACAGATGTGTGGGGACCATCAAAGGACTTCAATATCAATGGCTCAAGGTATTATGTGATTTATGTTGATGATGCTACCAGATGGATCACTATCTATGTGATCAAAGATAAGTCAGAAGTATTCAATACTTTCAAACACTATCATATGTATGCAGAGAGAATTACAGGACATAAATTGAAGAGACTAAGGTCAGATGGAGGGGGAGAGTATTTCTCTAATGAGTTCAGTGATTACTTGTGGAATGCAGGTATAAAAAGAGAGGTTACTTGCAGGTACTCTCCTCAACAAAATGGTGTAGCAGAAAGAAGAAATAGAACTCTTGTTGAGTTTGCAAGGTCTATGATGAAGGAGAAAAATTGCCCAAATTATTTGTGGGCTGAGGCTGTAAATACAGCTACTTATTTGGTCAATAGGCTACCTTGTAAAGCTTTGCAGGGTATGACAACTTATGAGGCATGGTGGGGTAAGAGACCTACACTAGATCATTGCAAAGTATTTGGATGTTTGGCCTATGCATATGTGCCATCACAATTAAGGCACAAATTGGAACCTAAAGCTGAAAAATATGTGTTTATTGGTTATGATAATAAGCAGATGGGATACAGGTTGTGGAATCCATCCACAAAACATTTTCTTGTATCAAAAGATGTTACATTTGATGAGCAAGGTACTTGGTATGCAGGTACTATCAATATAAATACAGATGATGAAGAAATTGTGAGCCAAAGAAAAGGTAAATCAAAGGTTCAGATATTTGATGAGCAAGAGAATAATGAAGTGCAGGTTGAAGTGGAAGATACACCAAGATTTGATCCTGAACATGAAGAACCAGAAACCTCAAGAAGTGGAGAACTTAGGAGGTCTACAAGGAACAAATGGCAACCCACAAGATATAGCTATGATACTTCATTTCTGGCTACCAAAGATTATGCTTACATGATTAAAGCAGATGAAGACCCTTCTACATATGAAGAGGCAAAAGGTAAAGAAAATTGGGAGAAAGCTATGCAGGAAGAATATGATGCATTGATGGAGAATCAAACATGGGATTTGGTTCCAAAACCAAATAGTCAGAAGATCATTGGATGTAAGTGGGTTTATAA
>CM035410.1:150527669-150532669 GCA_020310875.1 Ceratopteris richardii
ATGTAAATATATGTATTAGATCATGTAAATGTACATTCCCATTGGCATGATAAACATAGCTCAATGGTACTCAGAGGTGTAGGCTATAGAGTAGATCTCACGCACTCAATGATTGATACATAAATGCCTCGGAATGAGTGCTCTTTTTTTCGCGACTTTTAACTTGTAGTTTTTATAGGAGTTGAGTGAGAGCTTGAATTAGAATTCAAATCAATATCCTAAAATCTTTCACCTAAAAATAGTTGATTGAGATATTCTCTCAATCAATCAACAACCTTTTCCGCGACTTTCAATCAATTAGGCGTGATTGCATACTGCGCCAAGTTATATAGACTTTTACAATGGTTAAAAGAGTAATAACTCATAAGCTAGTGTTCCTATGCTCCTTGCGCCATGTAGAGTCTTCAAAGTAGATGTCCAAGCCAAATGTGAAGGTTTGACTTGTACCAACAGCTCCCCCTCAAGCCAAACATTTTGGTTCAAGTCTTCTCTTTTAATCTTCAATCACATTTTGCAATCCAGTCATGGATTTGAATCTGCATAGCTTGTTTCCATCCAATGTTTTAGTGAGTAAATCTGCACATTGCATATTAGTAGACACATATGTCAATTGAATGTCTTTACTAAGCAACTTCTCTCTCACATAGTGGTAATGAACCTCTATGTGTTTGGTTCTGGCATGATATATTGGGTTGGCTGCAAGGTGAAGAGAGCTAGTGTTATCTCCAAAGATGATTGGTGGTCTAGTGTATAGACCTAACTCTGTATATAGAAGCTTCAACCAGATAGCTTCTTGAGTGGCATTGGCAAGCCCTCTATACTTTGCTTCAGTAGATGACAAAGCTACTGTAGGTTGTTTCTTGGCTGACCAAGAAATAGGTTTATCTCCTGCAAAACAAATGTATCCTGATGTGCTCCTTCTATCATCCTTGCATCCTGCCCAATCTGCATCTGAATACACTTTAATATCAATGTCTGATGTATAAGGAAAGTACAAACCATGACTTTGAGTTCCTTTGAGGTACTTCAAGATTTTCTTTGCTGCTTCTAGATGAGGTACCCTTGGTTTGTGCATGAATTGACTTAGCACACTAACTCCATATGCTATGTCAATTCTTGTCAAGGTAGCATAATTCAAACTACCTACCATACTTTGATATCCTGTGATGTCTTGGACTTCTTCCCCTTCATGAGCACTTAGCTTTAGGTTGACCTCCATTGGAGTAGTTGAGTCTTTAGCATCCTACAAGCCAAACTTCTTGACCATATCCTGTATATACTTCTTTTGAGTGATATATATACCTGAGTTGGTGTAGACTAACTCAAGACCTAAGAAGTACTTCAATAATCCAAGATCACTAATCTTGAATTCTTTCATCATCTGTCCTTTGATGTGCCTAATTCCATTGACATCATTACCTGTAATGATGATGTCATCAACATAAACACACAAATAGATTACCTCTGTACTACTTCTCTTTATGAATAGAGAAGTGTCAACTTTGCTCATCACAAATCCTTGGTCTTGGAGATAGGTTGTCAACCTGTAATTCCATGCTCTAGGTGCCTGCTTCAAACCATATAGAGCCTTCTTCAATTTACAAACATAGTTTACCTTCTTGGGGTCTTCATAGCCAGGTGGTTGTGACATGTAGACTTCTTCAGATATCCATCCATTCAAGAAAGCATTCTTGACATCTAATTGGTACATGTTCCAATTCTTGGATGCAGCTACACTCACCAATATTCTGATAGTTGGCATCTTAGCCACAGGAGAAAATGTCTCCTCATAATCAATGCCTTGGGTTTGTGCAAAACCCTTGGCTACCAACCTAGCTTTGTACCTGTTTATTGTTCCATCTGAATTCTTCTTTAGTTTGTAGATCCATCTGGATCCTATTATCTTCATAGAGTCTTTCTTGGGTACCAAGTCCCAAGTATCACTTTCCTTGAGAGCTTCCATCTCTTCATCCATGGCTTCTTTCCATTCTGGTTTGGTAATTGCTTCTTCATAGGTACCTGGTTCTTCATTCAACAAGTCCTTTGCAAGATATACAGAATGTTTAGTTACAAGTGATGTGTCATACCCAAATCTGATAGGCTTCTTCTTTTCTCTCTGGGATCTCCTCATTGCTTGAGTTGAGGATTCTGGTTTATCTTCTAGTTGCTTCATCTTCATCTTCCCTTTGGATTTCCAAGCCTTGAACTCCTCAAGATTTATTGTATCATCATCATCTGAGCTTGAATCTTCTTTCTGAACTGATTCCTCCTTGGTGAGCTTTGGGAAATCCTCTTCCATGTCATAGGGTAGACTAATCTTCCTGCATTCATTCTCATACCATGAGTCATTCTCATCAAAGATGACATCTCTGCTTACCTTGAAGCCTTTGTTTGTTGGGTTGTAGAATCTGTATCCCTTTTGGTTCAAAACATAACCAATGAAGATCCATTTTTCAGCTTTAGGGTCTAGCTTTCCCCTTACCTGTGAGGGAATATGCACATATGCTACACAACCAAAGATTTTGCAATGATCCAGAGAAGGTCTCTTACCATGCCAAGCTTCATATGGTGTCATGCCATCAAGTGATTTGGATGGCAATCTGTTAATGAGATAGGTGGCAGTGGATACACTTTCTGCCCAAAGATAATTTGGCAACTTCTTTTCATTAAGCATAGACCTAGCTATTTCTACAATGAGTCTATTCCTCCTTTCAGCTACCCCATTTTGTTCAGGTGAGTACCTTGTGGTAATCTCCCTTTTGATGCCTTTTTCCTACAAGAAATCTTCAAACTCATTTGAGAAGTACTCTCCTCCACCATCTCACCTTAGCCTTTTCAAGCTTCTTCCTGTTTGGTTTTCAACAAGTGCAAGATACCTCTTGAAACAATTAAACACTTCATCTTTATGATTCATAAAGTATAAGATATTCCATCTGCTATAGTCATCAATGAAGGACACATAATACCTTGAACCTGAAATGGAAGGGTCCTTGCTAGGTCCCCAAACATCTGTGTGTACCAAGTCTAGGTAGTCTTCATGCATGAAACCTTTCCTTGAATAGGGCAACCTGTGAGACTTACCAAACTGACATGCTCCACACTTGTAAATCATATGTTGCTTGGACACATTAGGTATCCCAAGCACACATTGATCCCTGCACATTTGCTTTAGAGTTCTTTCACCTATGTGGCCTAATCTCTTGTGCCATATCTCTAACTCTGAAAGTGTTTGATCCTTGTAATTATATAAGGCAATGTTTTTGGTGTCTTCTAGCTCAAAAGTAAACAATCTACCTGATTTATCTCCCTTGGCTATCCTTCTGAATCCATGTCTTGGGTCTTCCACATATGCTCCATGTTGTGTGAATCTGACCTGCAAACCTTTCTCCACAATCTGACCAACACTCATTAGATTCTTGGTGATGGTTGGTACATAGAGTACCCTGCTCAATAGATTCTGGTTACCATCACATGTCTTTACATTTCCAATCTTTATAACAGAATGTTTAGTATCATCACCTGTTTGTACCTGATGTTTCCCTTTGGGTTCTTCCAAATCAGAAAGTAGTGTCACATTGCCAGCTACATGGTTAGAACATCCTGAGTCAATATAAAATAAATGATCATCATTTGTACCTGCCTTAGAGGTCATATTCATGATCAATAGGGAGTCATCTTGCTCCTCTGTGTAGTTGTTGTGATCCCTTCTATTTCTGAATCCACCTTGGTAATTACCATTGTGATTATTGTTGTAATTGTTGTTGTATTGATTGTTATATCCATTGTAGCTTTGGTGTTGGTTGAATCTGCCTCTTCCTTGAGAGTATCCACCTCTTGAGTAGCCTCTTCCTCTCTGATTCTTGTAGTTCTTGTAGCATTCATCTGTGGTATGATTGGACAATCCACAAATGTTTCATGGTGATGAGTTGTAGGGTCTCCCCCTACCTGACTTACCTCCTCTGCCTCTTCCTCTAGATGATCTACCTCTCCCTGCATAATTAGCTTGGGAGGTAGAGCCTTCTTCATCCTGTTTCTTCCCTTTACCTTTATCTTTAAATTTCTTATCAGTATAGAGAGCAGAGGGGTTATTACCTTTTGATTGATCTCCTACCTTTGTAAACTTTGCTTCATGTGTAAATAGTTGGCCCATGAGTGTTGTGAGATCTGGGGTATGCATGTCCATATAGAGGTCCATTGCAGTGGTGAAACTTTCCCACTTAACATCTGCCTTGAGTCCATTTGTTACTTGCCTGACTATTTTCTCCTCTTCAATCTCCTCTCCAATGCTTGCTAATTGGTCTGCCACATCTTTAATCTTAGTCACATACTCTGAGACTGGTTGCTTGGGCTGCTTCCTAAGGGTTGTGAATTCAATCCACAGTTGATTCTTCCTGGCCCTTGTGTTGGAAGAAAAATAGTTTGACAAGGTTTCCCAAGTCTCTTGGGAAGTCTTACAGTTTCTTACATGAGGTAAAAGGAAATCAGATATAGAGTTAAGAAGGTAAGACCTTGCCAAAGCATCCTTTGCACACCATTGGTTGAGCCTCTCATGTTCATCCTTTGTAGGTAGTCCTCTAGTCTTGAATGAGGGCAATTCCTCATCTCCTGATATGTATCCATATAAACTTCTGCCTTGTAGATAGGTCTTCATCCTTAGAGACCAAGCTTGGTAGTTGTTCCTGTCCAATTTGTCAATGAATAAAGGAAAAACATCTCCCATGTTTACCTTATTTGCTCTGATACCACTGTTGGGAGAGATGATTGGATGCACTCAGAAAATTGAGTTGGTACTGCTAATCCTGCTTTGCACCAGCCCTCTTTGATCCCTTTTCCAATTCTACTTCTTGATAACGCGACGAAGACTGTGCCTTGCAGAAACCGCCACGCCAAGAAGAACTAAGTTACAGTGATTCAGAAATTCTCTGTAATCAATCAATAGCTTAGAATGTGCTCTAACTTTACTGGAAAAATTTCACCGAAATTTCACCGGACTGCCACTG
>CM035410.1:150540169-150545169 GCA_020310875.1 Ceratopteris richardii
CTTGGATATCAACTTTGAAGACTTCACAGAAAGCTTGGAACCTTTGAAGGATATATCTACATGGAACAATGATCATAGGAACCAATGCTTATTGGTTATTACTTTTTATCTCTTGTAAAAGTCTATATGACTTTAATCACTTTTGTAATCACACCTACTTGAGGAAGTCGTGGAAAATCCAATTGATTGAGTGGTTGAATGATTGAGAGAATATCTCAATCAATTTTTAGGTGAAAGATTCTAGGAGATTAGTTTGAATTCAAAATCAAATGACCAATCAACTCTTATAAAAGATGAGAAAAAAGTCGCGGGTTGGGTGACACTCTTCCCGAGACATTTCTGAGTGAATTTTTGAGTGTGTGTGAGCTTCACCATAGCCTACACCTCTGAGTACCATTGAGCATCACATTACATGCCAATGGGAATGTACAATCATTAGATTTAATCAATATACTTACATTTTACAACTTCTGGTTTCTCTGAGTGACTACCTTCAAGTCTGTCAACGTCCAAGAGGCATATCTCAAGATCTACTGAACCAAATTGGATGATTCAAAGTGCATTGGATTCATCGCAAAGTCTACTATACACCTACAAAGTTTCAAGGCTATTGGATCAACCATTGCAGAGAAATCTCAGTCGGAGTGCTCACTGGTCTGAGACTGTAAGTCTCCTAAAAAATCGGTGGTACACCTTATTTTGCTAAAGTGATTTCTCTGAGTGTAGTTTATCATTTCCTTTCATTCCACTTGCAAATGGAAGCTTACTAAGCTAATAGAATATCTCTAGAAGGAATTTTGCTAATTGTAACTACACTGCTCACACTGAGCACAACAGTGAGCAGGTGTCAATACCAAAATAGCAAGTTTTTCAGGATTTTGAAGTCACAAGTAGTCTGTCTTGATTTGATCATTACTCATAACATTTGCAAAGCATATATATGGTTTCTTGGTATCATTTAGAAGCTCAAGGAGTCTACTAAGCATATCTGGAGTCAAGAGAGGGTAGGTGTGAAGCAGGTTTTGTAGCACCAACTGATCTTCTAAAGTGCATCCAGCCATCACTCCCAACAGTGGTATCAGAGCAAATAAGGTAATCATGGGTGATGGTTTCCCTTCCTTCATTGACAAATTGGACAGAAATAATTACCAGGCTTGGTCATTGAGAATGAAGACCTATCTACAAGGGAGAAGCTTGTATGGATACATTTTAGGAGATGAGGAGTTGCCCTCATTCAAAACCAGAGGCCTACCTACAAAGGATGAACATGAGAGGCTCAACCAATGGTGTGCAAAAGATGCCTTGGCAAGGTCATATCTTCTAAACTCTATTTCTGATTTCCTTCTACCTCATGTAAGGAATTGCAAGACTTCCCAAGAGACTTGGGAAACCTTGTCCACTTATTTTTCATCAAGCACAAGAGCCAGAAAGAATCAGCTATGGATTGAGTTTACAACTCTTAGGAAGCAATCAAAACAACGTGTCTCAGATTTTGTCACCAAAGTCAAAGACATTGCAGACCAACTTGCAAGTGTTGGAGAGGAGATTGAGGAAGAACAAATAGTCAGACAAGTGATCAATGGACTAAAGGCAGATGACAAGTGGGAGAGCTTTACCACAGCAATGGACTTATACATGGACATCCAAGCACCTGATCTAACAACTCTGATTGGACAACTCTTTACACATGAAGCAAAGATCACAAAGAATGGAGAGCAATCAAAAGGTAACAATCCCTCTGCCCTATATACTGATAAGAAGACTAAAGACAAGGGTAAAAACAAAAAGGTTGATGAAGAAGGCTCTACCTCCCAAGCAAACTATGCAGGGAGAGGTAGATCATCTAGAGGTAGGGGCAGAGGAGGTAAGTCAGGTAGGGGGAGACCCTACAACCAATCTCCATGCAATATTTGTGGCTTGTCTAACCATACCACAGATGAATGCTACAAAAACTACAAGAACCAAAGAGGAAGAGGTCACCAAAGAGGAGGATACTCTCAAGGCAGAGGCAGATTCAACCAATCTCAAAGCTAACATGGCTACAACAATAATTACAACAACAACTACAATCACAATGGCAACTATCAAGGTGGATACAGGAATAGGAAAGATTACAACAATTATGCAGAAGAGCAAGATGATTCCTTGTTGATCATGAACATGACATCTAAATCAGGTATCAATGATGATCACTTATTCTATATTGATTCAGGTTGCTCTAACTATGTAGCTGGAAATGTTGCCTTACTCTCTGATTTGGAAGAACCCAAAGGCAAGCATCAAGTGCAGACAGGTGATGACACTAAACATTCAGTTGTTAAAGTAGGCAATGTCAAAACAAATGATGGTAATCAGAATTTACTAAGCAGAGTGTTGTATGTTCCAACAATCACCAAGAATCTGATGAGTGTAGGTCAGATTGTAGAAAAAGGTCTACAGGTCAGGTTCACTCAACATGGTGCATATGTGGAGGATCCAAGACATGGATTCAGAAGGATAGCCAAGGGAGAGAAATCATGTAGATTGTTTACCTTTGAACTTGAAGACACTAAGAATATTGCTTTGTACAACTATAAGGACCAAACCCTATCAGAATTGGAGATTTGGCACAAGAGATTAGGTCACATTGGAGAGAGGACCATAAAACAAATGAGTAGGGATCAATGTGTGCTTGGGATACCTAATGTATCCAAGCAACACATGATATACAAGTGTGGGGCTTGTCAATTTGGTAAGTCACACAGATTGCCCTATACCAAGAAAGGTTTTATGCATGAAGATTATCTAGAATTGGTGCATACAGATGTTTGGGGACCTAGCAAGGAGCCATCCATATCTGGATCAAGGTACTATGTGTCCTTTATTGATGACTATAGCAGGTGGACTGTCTTATATTTCATGAAACATAAATATGAAGTATTTAATTGTTTCAAGAGGTACCTTGCATTAGTTGAAAATCAAACAGGTAGACATTTGAAGAAGCTAAGGTCAGATGGTGGTGGAGAATACTTCTCCAATGACTTTGAAGAATTCTTGCAGGAAAGAGGCATCAAGAGAGAGATTACTACAAGGTACTCACCTGAACAAAATGGGGTAGCTGAAAGAAGGAATAGACTCATTGTAGAGACAGCTAGATCTATGCTAAATGAAAAGAAATTGCCAAATTATCTTTGGGCAGAGAGTGTATCTACTGCCACATATTTAATTAACAGGTTGCCATCAAAGACACTTGATGGAATGACACCATATGAAGCTTGGCATGGTAAGAGACCATCTCTGGATCATTGCAAAATCTTTGGTTGTGTTGCATATGTGCATATTCCCTCACAGGTAAGGGGAAAGCTAGACCCTAAAGCTGAAAAATGTATCTTCATTGGTTATGATTTGAATCAGAAGGGATACAGGTTCTATAACCCCTCAAACAAAGGCTTTAAGGTAAGCAGAGATGTCATCTTTGATGAAAATGATTCATGGTATGAAAATGAGTGCAGGAAAGTTAGCCTACCTTATGATATGGAAGAAGACTTTCCCAAGCTTATCGGAGAAGAACCAATACAGAAAGAGGACACAAGCTCAGATGATGAAGACACCATCAACATTGAAGAGTTCAAGGCTTGGAAATCCAAAGGGAAGATGAAGATGAAGCAACTAGAAGACAATCCAGAATCCTCAACTCAAGCTATGAGGAGATCTCAAAGAGAAAAAAAGAAACCTATTAGGTATGGGTATGATACTTCACTTGTAACCAAGCACTCTGTATATCTTGCAAAGGATCTCTTGAATGAAGAACCAGGTACATTTGAAGAAGCAATCACTAAACCAGAATGGAAGGAAGCAATGGATGAAGAAATGGAGGCTCTCAAGGAGAGTGATACTTGGGACTTGGTACCCAAGAAGGACTCCATGAAGGTGATAGGATCCAGATGGATCTACAAACTCAAAAGGAATTCAGATGGTACAATAAACAGGTATAAAGCTAGGTTGGTAGCCAAGGGTTTTGCACAAACCCAAGGCATTGATTATGAGGAGACATTTTCTCCTGTGGCCAAGATGCCTACTATCAGAGTTATGGTGAGTGTAGCTGCATCCAAGAATTGGAACATGTACCAATTGGATGTGAAGAATGCATTCTTGAATGGATGGATATCTGAAGAAGTCTACATGTCACAACCACCTGGCTATGAAGATCCCAAGAAGGTAAATCATGTTTGTAAATTAATGAAGGCTCTGTATGGATTGAAGCAGGCACCTAGAGCATGGAATTACAGGTTGACAACCTACCTCCTAGACCAAGGATTTATAATGAGTAAAGCAGATACTTCATTGTTTATCAAAAGGAACAATTCAGAGGTAATATATTTGTGTGTCTATGTTGATGACATCATTATTACAGGAAATGATGTTCAGGGAATAAGACACATCAAAGGACAGATGATGAAGGAATTCAAGATCAATGATCTTGGATTATTGAAGTACTTCCTAGGACTTGAACTGATCTATACAAATTCAGGTATCTTTATTACTCAGAAGAAGTACATTCAGGACATGGTCAAGAAGTTTAATTTGCAGGAAGCTAAAGTCTCAAGCACTCCTATGGAAGTCAACCACAAACTCAGTGCTCATGAAGGGGAAGAACTCCAAGATATTACAAGTTACCAAAGTATGGTAGGTAGTCTAAATTATGCTACCTTAACCAGGATTGATATATCATATGGTGTTAGTGTACTTAGCCAATTCATGCACAAACCAAGAGTACCTCATTTGGAGGCAGCAAAGAAGATTGTAAAGTACCTAAAGGGAACACAAAATCATGGTTTGTACTTTCCCTATTCATCAGACATTGATATTAAGGTATATTCAGATTCAGATTGGGCAGGTTGCAAGGATGACAGGAGAAGCACATCTGGCTACATATGTTTTGCAGGTGATAAACCAATTTCTTGGTCATCCAAGAAACAACCCACAGTAGCTTTGTCATCTACTGAGGCAGAGTATAGAGG
>CM035410.1:150565169-150567669 GCA_020310875.1 Ceratopteris richardii
TTTTTATAACGCAAAATCAAATAGATCCGCAGGCAAATTCAAATTACGGTGGTTCGGCCCTTACAAGATCGCAGAGCAAATTGGACCAGCCACTTTTCGGTTAACTACATTGACCGGAAATTCACTTCCAAAGGTAATCAACGGCTCGAAGCTGCGGCCGTATCGAAGCGCTACTAGTCCGCATTAAATCATTCGGCGGTGGACCGCATTTTTTAGCTTTTGTTTTTAATTTTCATTCTGTTTTTTCTCTTTTTTTTTTTATATCCGTGTTTTGTCATAAGCCGCCCTCCTTACCAATTACTCAAGTATGCATGCCAAATTAAAAGCAATATCATTCCAGCACTACACAATGATAACCATCACTTCCTACCCCCCCACCGTAATATGTGTACTTAAGCTCTTCGGTTGCGCCAAAAAACGCTATTGTGTTCTTGTAATTGTGATTGTGTGTTCTATGTTCTGTGTATCCGTGTGTTGTGTCCTATGTATTCGTGTTCGCGTGTGCAATGGAAGCGTTGGCGAACTTCACAGCCTTTTGTGATGGTATCCCTACCGAGGTAGGAGAATACCTGCGTATCCGAGGGTTGGCCAACTTCGTTGAGCTTCCTTGGCACTCAGTGGAAGCCCATCCCTTCTTCGCACAAATTATCCCAGCCATCGCCCAATCTCCCATCGCTGAACGACAATGGCTCTTCCCCTCCCTACCATCCAGAACCATAATAACCTTCCAAGCCTTCACCGAAGCCTTCCGCCTCATTCCACAAGGCCGCGAGAATGGCCCCAGTATCCCCGTAGCCCGCATGACGGAACTCTTCCCACGTTATTCATCGAATGAATACGCCATTCTCTGCCGACATGAACCCGAAAGAACTGCATTACAGTTCTTAGTCGCAATCCCTAACCTCCAAAAACGCACATACGAAATCTCTAGACCATTCTATTCCGCCATCGACCTTGCCGCACGAGAACCCGTTAATTTCGCCTCATTTTTCTTTCACCGAATCCATAAGGAGTGTGTCGCCATAGTGAAACAAATTAACAAAGGAACCACCCCTCGATCCAGACTTCCCCACATCCTTTCTTTTCTCTTCCCAACCATACTCGCCGCTCAACCATCACAACGAGGACCCATCCTAAGGCACGAATAGTCAATTCAACTACTAGACGATGAGGAAGAAGATGAAGAAGAGCTTAATCAGTTGTTCCGCAGAAAACGCATCAGAATTAGCTCCTCAGAAAGTGAAGCACAGGGATCAGCAGGAAAGGATAAGGTTGATGATAAAGAAGACGAGAAGCAGGAAGAAGAGACGTTTCATGATACTGCCACCTCAATCCATAATGAATCATCGATTGAGCAACAAGAACAACAAGATCAAGCAAAGACGGAAATAATTTCGACCGAAAAAGAATCAGAACATCAGGAAAATGAGCAGCAATCCAATCAAGATGCACTAGACAAGCTACTAAAGGTAGTGGAATCTACAGAAGCACCCAATGCAGAAACAAAACAAATAAACGAGGTAACAACTACTGACTCTGCCCTCCCCAAAACCCCGCATGCTAACCCCATCTCCCAACCGGAACCACACCGCAGCCCCATCAAGCCCAGTCACCACACCGGAACTTCTGAAGCCTCTACATCCTCCCTTAACTATTCACCTCCAAACTCACAACAACTCCTCGCCGGAACCTCGTCACAATCTCATCCTCCCCTGTCGCCAATTTTTTCGGAACTAGAAAATATGGGTCACCATTTAATTAATCTATCCCAACAATTGCCGCAACACCTGAAGCACGTCACAGACAGCGCCCAAGAAGAATTCCAAAGGAAATTGGAAATAATGGAGGCGGATATCACCCCTCTTCAGGAAGAATTACAAGCAGCAAGAGCAGAAAATCATGCACTACAAGAGCAGATCAAGCAGCTACAGGCTATACTTCAAGAACAAGAAGAGAGCTCAAGTCAGAAAGATAAGGCAATGGCTGCAAAAGAAGAAATGCTGATAGCTGCCGATGCGGAAATTATACAGTTAAAACAAACACTCAAAGATACCGAAGATACAAGAATAGCACTAGGAAACCTACTGGAAGAAACACGAGTCTAGTTGCAGAACACAATACAGAAATATCAAGAGCAGCAGAGAGAAGCAAAGCAGGCAGTAGAAGAGTTACAAAGAGCAAAAGAGTCCTTAGATGATGTCAACAACATGCTGAAACACCAACTAAACAGAGAATCTAAATATCACAAAGATTTAGCAAATGCCCGTCGAGAACGGGACGCTTACTACCAAACCATAGAGTTCCAGAACCAACAGTTCGGAAGATTAGATAATCAGGTACGCAACCAGAAAGACAGAATCAATGAGATGCAGAAACAAGTAACAGACATGAAGACAGCAAGAGATGCGGCATTATCAAACAATTTTTATTTACAGGAGGCCTTTTTGCAAACACAGGCCGAAATTTTGCTTACTGAAGCCATCGCACTTAGTTCCGTTAG
>CM035410.1:150585169-150595169 GCA_020310875.1 Ceratopteris richardii
CAGTAAGCACTTTGACCACGATTTCTTGAAATTGGCTGAACCAAGTTGCTTCAAACTTTGTATGCTTGAGGTATGCTTTGAGCTGAATCTATCAAGCTTTGAATCACTTGATTGAGTTCAGTATGCACTGAGATATGTCTCTTTGAAGTTGACAGTAATTGAAGTAGTACACTCAGAGAATAACAGAGATGATGAATGTAAATATATGTATTAGATCATGTAAATGTACATTCCCATTGGCATGATAAACATAGCTCAATGGTACTCAGAGGTGTAGGCTATAGAGTAGATCTCACGCACTCAATGATTGATACAGAAATGCCTCGGAATGAGTGCTCTTTTTTTTGCGACTTTTAACTTGTAGTTTTTATAGGAGTTGAGTGAGAGCTTGAATTAGAATTCAAATCAATCTCCTAAAATCTTTCACCTAAAAATAGTTGATTGAGATATTCTCTCAATCAATCAACAACCTTTTCCGCGACTTTCAATCAATTAGGCGTGATTGCATACTGCGCCAAGTTATATAGACTTTTACAATGGTTAAAAGAGTAATAACTCATAAGCTAGTGTTCCTATGCTCCTTGCGTCATGTAGAGTCTTCAAAGTAGATGTCCAAGCCAAATGTGAAGGTTTGACTTGTACCAACAGCTCCCCCTCAAGCCAAACATTTTGGCTCAAATCTTCTCTTTTAATCTTCAATCACATTCTGCAATCCAATCATGGATTTGAATCTGCATAGCTTGTTTCCATCCAATGCTTTAGTGAGTAAATCTGCACATTGCATATTAGTAGACACATATGTCAATTGAATGTCTTTACTAAGCAACTTCTCTCTCACATAGTGGTAATGAACCTCTATGTGTTTGGTTCTGGCATGATATATTGGGTTGGCTGCAAGGTGAAGAGAGCTAGTGTTATCTCCAAAGATGATTGGTGGTCTAGTGTATAGACCTAACTCTGTATATAGAAGCTTCAACCAGATAGCTTCTTCAGTGGCATTGGCAAGCCCTCTATACTCTGCTTCAGTAGATGACAAAGCTATTGTAGGTTGTTTCTTGGCTGACCAAGAAATAGGTTTATCTCCTGCAAAACAAATGTATCCTGATGTGCTCCTTCTATCATCCTTGCATCCTGCCCAATCTGCATCTGAATACACTTTAATATCAATGTCTGATGTATAAGGAAAGTACGAACCATGACTTTGAGTTCCTTTGAGGTACTTCAAGATTTTCTTTGCTGCTTCTAGATGAGGTACCCTTGGTTTGTGCATGAATTGACTTAGCACACTAACTCCATATGCTATGTCAATTCTTGTCAAGGTAGCATAATTCAAACTACCTACCATACTTTGATATCCTGTGATGTCTTGGACTTCTTCCCCTTCATGAGCACTTAGCTTTAGGTTGACCTCCATTGGAGTAGTTGAGTCTTTAGCATCCTGCAAGCCAAACTTCTTGACCATATCCTGTATATACTTCTTTTGAGTGATATATATACCTGAGTTGGTGTAGACTAACTCAAGACCTAAGAAGTACTTCAATAATCCAAGATCACTAATCTTGAATTCTTTCATCATCTGTCCTTTGATGTGCCTAATTCCATTGACATCATTACCTGTAATGATGATGTCATCAACATAAACACACAAATAGATTACCTCTGTACTACTTCTCTTTATGAATAGAGAAGTGTCAGCTTTGCTCATCACAAATCCTTGGTCTTGGAGATAGGTTGTCAACCTGTAATTCCATGCTCTAGGTGCCTGCTTCAAACCATATAGAGCCTTCTTCAATTTACAAACATAGTTTACCTTCTTGGGGTCTTCATAGCCAGGTGGTTGTGACATGTAGACTTCTTCAGATATCCATCTATTCAAGAAAGCATTCTTGACATCTAATTGGTACATGTTCCAATTCTTGGATGCAGCTACACTCACCAATATTCTGATAGTTGGCATCTTAGCCATAGGAGAAAATGTCTCCTCATAATCAATGCCTTGGGTTTGTGCAAAACCCTTGGCTACCAACCTAGCTTTGTACCTGTTTATTGTTCCATCTGAATTCTTCTTTAGTTTGTAGATCCATCTGGATCCTATTATCTTCATAGAGTCTTTCTTGGGTACCAAGTCCCAAGTATCACTTTCCTTGAGAGCTTCCATCTCTTCATCCATGGCTTCTTTCCATTCTGGTTTGGTAATTGCTTCTTCATAGGTACCTGGTTCTTCATTCAACAAGTCCTTTGCAAGATATACAGAATGTTTAGTTACAAGTGATGTGTCATACCCAAATCTGATAGGCTTCTTCTTTTCTCTCTGGGATCTCCTCATTGCTTGAGTTGAGGATTCTGGTTTATCTTCTAGCTGCTTCATCTTCATCTTCCCTTTGGATTTCCAAGCCTTGAACTCCTCAAGATTTATTGTATCATCATCATCTGAGCTTCAATCTTCTTTCTGAACTGATTCCTCCTTGGTGAGCTTTGGGAAATCCTCTTCCATGTCATAGGGTAGACTAATCTTCCTGCATTCATTCTCATACCATGAGTCATTCTCATCAAAGATGACATCTCTGCTTACCTTGAAGCCTTTGTTTGTTGGGTTGTAGAATCTGTATCACTTTTGGTTCAAATCATAACCAATGAAGATACATTTTTCAGCTTTAGGGTCTAGCTTTCCCCTTACCTGTGAGGGAATATGCACATATGCTACACAACCAAAGATTTTGCAATGATCCAGAGAAGGTCTCTTACCATGCCAAGCTTCATATGGTGTCATGCCATCAAGTGATTTGGATGGCAATCTGTTAATGAGATAGGTGGCAGTGGATACACTTTCTGCCCAAAGATAATTTGGCAACTTCTTTTCATTAATCATAGACCTAGCTGTTTCTACAATGAGTCTATTCCTCCTTTCAGCTACCCCATTTTGTTCAGGTGAGTACCTTGTGGTAATCTCCCTTTTGATGCCTTTTTCCTGCAAGAAATCTTCAAACTCATTTGAGAAGTACTCTCCTCCACCATCTAACCTTAGCCTTTTCAAGCTTCTTCCTGTTTGGTTTTCAACAAGTGCAAGATACCTCTTGAAACAATTAAACACTTCATCTTTATGATTCATAAAGTATAAGATAGTCCATCTGCTATAGTCATCAATGAAGGACACATAATACCTTGAACCTGAAATGGAAGGGTCCTTGCTAGGTCCCCAAACATTTGTGTGTACCAAGTCTAGGTAGTCTTCATGCATGAAACCTTTCCTTGAATAGGGCAACCTGTGAGACTTACCAAACTGACATGCTCCACACTTGTAAATCATATGTTGCTTGGACACATTAGGTATCCCAAGCACACATTGATCCCTGCACATTTGCTTTAGAGTTCTTTCACCTATGTGGCCTAATCTCTTGTGCCATATCTCTAACTCTGAAAGTGTTTGATCCTTGTAATTATATAAGGCAATGTTTTTGGTGTCTTCTAGCTCAAAAGTAAACAATCTACCTGATTTATCTCCCTTGGCTATCCTTCTGAATCCATGTCTTGGGTCTTCCACATATGCTCCATGTTGTGTGAATCTGACCTGCAAACCTTTCTCCACAATCTGACCAACACTCATTAGATTCTTGGTGATGGTTGGTACATAGAGTACCCTGCTCAATAGATTCTGGTTACCATCACATGTCTTTACATTTCCAATCTTTATAACAGAATGTTTAGTATCATCACCTGTTTGTACCTGATGTTTCCCTTTGGGTTCTTCCAAATCAAAAAGTAGTGTCACATTGCCAGCTACATGGTTAGAACATCCTGAGTCAATATAAAATAAATGATCATCATTTGTACCTGCCTTAGAGGTCATATTCATGATCAATAGGGAGTCATCTTGCTCCTCTGTGTAGTTTTTGTGATCCCTTCTATTTCTGAATCCACCTTGGTAATTACCATTGTGATTATTGTTGTAATTGTTGTTGTATTGATTGTTATATCCATTGTAGCTTTGGTGTTGGTTGAATCTGCCTCTTCCTTGAGAGTATCCACCTCTTGAGTAGCCTCTTCCTCTCTGATTCTTGTAGTTCTTGTAGCATTCATCTGTGGTATGATTGGACAATCCACAAATGTTGCATGGTCATGAGTTGTAGGGTCTCCCCCTACCTGACTTACCTCCTCTGCCTCTTCCTCTAGATGATCTACCTCTCCCTGCATAATTAGCTTGGGAGGTAGAGCCTTCTTCATCCTGTTTCTTCCCTTTACCTTTATCTTTAACTTTCTTATCAGTATAGAGAGCAAAGGGGTTATTACCTTTTGATTGATCTCCTACCTTTGTAAACTTTGCTTCATGTGTAAGTAGTTGGCCCATGAGTGTTGTGAGATCTGGGGTATGCATGTCCATATAGAGGTCCATTGCAGTGGTGAAACTTTCCCACTTATCATCTGCCTTGAGTCCATTTGTTACTTGCCTGACTATTTGCTCCTCTTCAATCTCCTCTCCAATGCTTGCTAATTGGTCTGCCACATCTTTAATCTTAGTCACATACTCTGAGACTGGTTGCTTGGGCTGCTTCCTAAGGGTTGTGAATTCAATCCACAGTTGATTCTTCCTGGCCCTTGTGTTGGAAGAAAAATAGTTTGACAAGGTTTCCCAAGTCTCTTGGGAAGTCTTACAGTTTCTTACATGAGGTAAAAGGAAATCAGATATAGAGTTAAGAAGGTAAGACCTTGCCAAAGCATCCTTTGCACACCATTGGTTGAGCCTCTCATGTTCATCCTTTGTAGGTAGTCCTCTAGTCTTGAATGAGGGCAATTCCTCATCTCCTGATATGTATCCAAATAAACTTCTGCCTTGTAGATAGGTCTTCATCCTTAGAGACCAAGCTTGGTAGTTGTTCCTGTCCAATTTGTCAATGAATGAAGGAAAACCATCTCCCATGTTTACCTTATTTGCTCTGATACCACTGTTGCGAGAGATGATTGGATGCACTCAGAAAATTGAGTTGGTACTGCTAATCCTGCTTTGCACCAGCCCTCTTTGATCCCTTTTTCAATTCTACTTCTTGATAACGCGACGAAGACTGTGCCTTGCGGAAACCGCCACGCCAAGAAGAACTAAGTTAGAGTGATTCAGAAATTCTCTGTAATCAATCAATAGCTTAGAATGTGCTCTAACTTTACTGGAAAAATTTCACCGAAATTTCATCGGACTGCCACTGGACTGACACCGTAATCGTACCGGAATTATACCGGAATGAACTTCAATTCTGTTTATAATTACTTCAAGTGAACATACATGAAGTAAGGAAGTGACACGTGAACTTTCTTAACTTACTGAACTCTTACTGAAGTTTAAGAAAAAACTCCTCTAGTTCAGACAGCCTCTTTCCGGTCAAACTTTGTACTGTGTGTAGATATCTTTTTCACCGGAAAGATTGATCAACTAAAAGTAGAGATGTTTAGCTATAGAGTAAGCTATCTCTCATACAAAGCTTCGCATTACTCTGCGAGATCTACTTCGTTCTTCTACCGGAAATTACTTGTTTACTGTAAGAATTGCAACAGTAAGCACTTTGACCGCGATTTCTTGAAATTGGCTGAACCAAGTTGCTTCAAACTTTTTATGCTTGAGGTATGCTTTGAGCTGAATCTATCAAGCTTTGAATCACTTGATTTAGTTCACTATGCACTGAGATATGTCTCTTTGAAGTTGACAGTAATTGAAGTAGTACACTCAGAGAATAACAGAGATGATGAATGTAAATATATGTATTAGATCATGTAAATGTACATTCCCATTGGCATGATAAACATAGCTCAATGGTACTCAGAGGTGTAGGCTATAGAGTAGATCTCACGCACTCAATGATTGATACAGAAATGCCTCGGAATGAGTGCTCTTTTTTTCGCGACTTTTAACTTGTAGTTTTTATAGGAGTTGAGTGAGAGCTTGAATTAGAATTCAAATCAATCTCCTAAAATCTTTCACCTAAAAATAGTTGATTGAGATATTCTCTCAATCAATCAACAACCTTTTCCGCGAGCTTCAATCAATTAGGCGTGATTGCATACTGCGCCAAGTTATATAGACTTTTACAATGGTTAAAAGAGTAATAACTCATAAGCTAGTGTTCCTATGCTCCTTGCGTCATGTAGAGTCTTCAAAGTAGATGTCCAAGCCAAATGTGAAGGTTTGACTTGTACCAACAATAAGCTTGTATATATTTGCCTATAAATACTTTTGAAATATGTCGGGGCAAATAGAGTGAAACATGAGAAGACAATAGGAGATCACGAGAATAGTAGTAAGTGTCATTAGACACATGAGAAGTGAGTTGAAATGTTGATCCTCACTCAATTGTAAACTTCTGAGAAATAGAAGAATTTTTGTGCCCGATATTTCTGTGTCTGCTCCGTCTGTGGTAAATCTTTTGTGAAATCCTTTTGAGGATATCTAAGTCCATAGTTAATCAATCTATGGCTTAAGTTTCAGAGTTTAATTGTAATCAGGTAAGGAGAATTGTTAGTAGGAACATTCATATGTGTTGAGTGTTCACAGTCTCCTGAAACAGGTGCAGATTTCAAGTTCAATCAAATGAGTAGTGCTCACTGCACAGTGTAAAGTTTTACACATATGATAGCTCAAAATCTAAGTTGAGAGATAAGCTATCTACAGCCAAAAGGATTTGGTCAAACGGGTTCTACATTTGGAGAACCAAAGTTAAGAAGTTAGGGGTGTCAAATCGACTTCTGAGAAGTGCAGATTTAGACATAGCTGACTTGGTAAGTAGATTTCTCAAGATCTATTAAACCTTTTGAAGTAATTCGACTTGGAGAAGGTGCGCAACCTTTAGGCAACACCTTGTGTAAAGTTTCATAAAAAACTTTACATATTTACTCAGTCAATGAGCAAGATCTTTGCAGCAGACTTTCTGAGGAATTCTCTTCTTCACAGTGTAGTCAAGAATTTGACATTTGATCATTGTTAGCTTAAATTGGTGAAGGTTTTGACTTACTCTTGATATAGAGGTGTTCTAAACTCAAGAGTAGGTTGTTCTTTTGGAGATTAACACTCTCCATCAGTGGTATCAGAGTAGGAAACATCAAAATCAAGGAAAGGAGGATCCCGATTGCTGAAGATTCAAGAAATTCAACAATTGAAGAACTAAAAGGTGAAAGCTTGAAGGCAAAGCTTGAGGAGGAGACCATACGACATCAAGGAAGCAAAAGGAGTATCATTCGAAGTAAATGTAACCTTATACTTTATAAAGGTTGAAGATTTCAATACACAGGTGGACACAAGATGGGAGATTCTCTACAGATAGAGAAATTGGATAGGGAAAACTATCTTGCATGGTCAATGAGGATGGAAGCTCATCTTATGAGCAAAGATTTAATAGCTTACATCACAGAAGAAGAAGAGAAGCCACAGTTTAGAGATCCTAGTGTTCCAACTAGGGAAGAGTTAGCAGATTTGAAGAATTGGATGAAGAAAGATGCTCAAGCTAGGAGCATTATATATATGGCAGTCAATGATTACTTGCGACCTCACATTAGAGGTCTTGAAAGTGCAAGTGAGATATGGAATGCTTTGGAGGAGCATTTCCAAAACACTACAAAGTCAAGGAAGGCATCTCTATGGGCAGAATTTACAACCTTCAAGAAGAAGGCCTCTCAGTCAATTTCAGATTATGTAACAAGGATGAAAGACATTGCAGATGCATTAGGAGCTGTTGATGAAGATATTGAGGAGGATAAATTCGTAAGGCAAATCCTTACATGTTTGAGAGGTGATGACAAATGGAAGCCATTCATTTTGTCTACAGAATTATCACTTGATCATTTCACTCCTGATTTAAATCAGTTGCTAGGTCATATGCTAACATTTGAGCAGGATGTTAAAGGAGATGGTGACAAAAGTACAGGTCATGCAATGTACTCAAAGGACAAGAAGAAAGCTAACAAAGGAAAGCAACAATCAGGTGAAGATGAAGGCACAACTAGTCAAGCCAACTTCCTAAGAGGTAAAGGAGGTGGCAAAGGTAGAGGAAGAGGCAGAAATAATAAAGGTGGAGGCAAAGCTTGTTGGATTTGTGGTAAGACAAATCATTTAGCTAATGATTGTTGGTATAATAATCAGAGTAATGGTGGATATAATCAGAACTTTAATACAAGAGGAAGAGGTGGCAGAAATCAAAGAGGTAATTTCAGAGGCAGAGGTAGTAGGGGCTACTTTGGAAGAAATACAGGTAGAGGTTTCCAAAGTCAACAATATAACAACACCTACTACAATTATGCTTCAGATCAAAAGGAAGATTCAACATTGATAATGAATGCAACTTGTGAAAGGCAGAGTGAAGATCAAAGAGTCTTCTACATTGACTCACGGTGTAGCAATCACCTGAGTGGTAATATAGCCTTGATGACTGATTTGGAGAATAAGGTATCTAATCATGTTGTTCAAACAGGTGACAACACAAAGCACAATGTGAAGTCAATTGGATCAGTGAAGGCCAAGGATGGTAGCACCTTATTGAGTAAGGTCTTGTATGTTCCTACAATTCCTAAGAATTTAATAAGTGTAGGACAAATTGTGGAAAAAGGTTATGAGGTAAGGTTCACTAATGAAGGAGTGTTTGTGGAAGACCCTAGCAATGGGTATAAACAAATTGTTTCAGGAAAGAAAGAAGGAAGATTGTTCACATTGAAGATTCAAGGTAATATTGGTCATGCCATGTTCACATATGGAGGACATAAGATCTCTGAGTTAGATCTTTGGCACAAGAGGCTTGGACACTTCAATGAAAGAGGTATTAAAGACATGATTAACAATGGTTCAGTGCTTGGTTTGCCTAATGTTGCAGGTCAACATATGACATACAGATGTGAGGCATGTCAATTAGGTAAGGCTCATAAGCAATCATATTCCAAGCATGGGTTTATGTATTCAGAGAAACTTGAGTTGGTACACACAGATGTGTGGGGACCATCAAAGGACTTCAGTATCAATGGTTCAAGGTATTATGTGATTTATGTTGATGATGCTACCAGATGGATCACTATCTATGTGATCAAAGATAAGTCAGAAGTATTCAATACTTTCAAACATTATCATATGTATGTAGAGAGAATTACAGGACATAAGTTGAAGAGGCTAAGGTCAGATGGAGGGGGAGAGTATTTCTCTAATGAGTTCAGTGATTACTTGTGGAATGCAGGTATAAAAAGAGAGGTTACTTGCAGGTACTCTCCTCAACAGAATGGTGTAGCAGAAAGGAGAAATAGGACTCTTGTTGAGTTTGCAAGGTCCATGATGAAGGAGAAAAATTACCCAAATTATTTGTGGGCTGAGGCTGTAAATACAGCTACTTATTTGGTCAACAGGCTACCTTGTAAAGCTTTGCAGGGTATGACACCTTATGAGGCATGGTGGGGTAAGAGACCTACACTAGATCACTGCAAAGTATTTGGATGTTTGGCCTATGCATATGTGCCATCACAATTAAGGCACAAATTGGAACCTAAAGCTGAAAAATATGTGTTTATTGGTTATGATGATAAGCAGATGGGATACAGGTTGTGGAATCCATCCACAAAACATTTTCTTGTATCAAAAGATGTTACATTTGATGAGCAAGGTACTTGGTATGTAGGTACTATCAATATTAATACAGATGATGAAGAAATTGTGAGTCAAAGAAAAGGTAAATCAAAGGTTCAGATATTTGATGAGCAAGAGAATAATGAAGTGCAGGTTGAAGTGGAAGATACACCAAGATTTGATCCTGAACATGAAGAACCAGAAACCTCAAGAAGTGGAGAACTTAGGAGGTCTACAAGGAACAAATGGCAACCCACAAGGTATAGCTATGATACTTCATTTCTGGCTACCAAAGATTATGCTTACATGATTAAAGCAGATGAAGACCCTTCTACATATGAAGAGGTAAAAGGTAAAGAAAATTGGGAGAAAGCTATGCAGGAAGAATATGATGCATTGATGGAGAATCAAACTTGGGATTTG
>CM035410.1:150615169-150617669 GCA_020310875.1 Ceratopteris richardii
GGTCTAGCAGCACCAACTTGATCTTCTGATTGTACCCAGCCATCACTTCCAACAGTGGTATCAGAGCAAATAAGGTAATCATGGGTGATGGTTTCCCTTCCTTCATTGACAAATTGGATAGAAATAACTACCAGGCTTGGTCATTGAGAATGAAGACCTATCTACAAGGGAGAAGCTTGTATGGATACATATCAGGAGATGAGGAGTTGCCCTCATTCAAAACCAGAGGCCTACCTACAAAGGATGAACATGAGAGACTCAACCAATGGTGTGCTAAAGATGCTTTGGCAAGGTCATATCTTCTAAACTCTATCTCTGATTTCCTTCTACCTCATGTAAGGAACTGTAAGACTTCCCAAGAAACTTGGGAAACCTTGTCAACATACTTCTCATCAAGCACAAGGGCCAGAAAGAATCAGCTATGGATTGAGTTTACAACTCTTAGGAAGCAATCAAAACAATGTGTCTCAGATTTTGTCACCAAAGTCAAAGACATTGCAGATCAACTTGCAAGTGTTGGAGAAGAAATTGAAGAAGAACAAATAGTCAGACAAGTGATCAATGGACTCAAAGCAGATGACAAGTGGGAGAGCTTTACCACAGCAATGGACTTATACATGGACATCCAAGCACCTGATCTAACAACTCTGATTGGACAACTCTTTACACATGAAGCAAAGATCACAAAGAATGGAGAGCAATCAAAAGGTAACAATCCCTCTGCCCTATATACAGATAAGAAGTCTAAAGACAAGGGTAAAAGTAAGAAAGTTGATGAAGAAGGATCCACCTCCCAAGCAAACTATGCAGGGAGAGGTAGATCATCTAGAGGTAGGGGCAGAGGAGGTAAGTCAGGTAGGGGGAGACCCTACAACCAATCTCCATGCAATATTTGTGGCTTGTCTAACCATACTACAGATGAATGCTACAAAAACTACAAGAACCAAAGAGGAAGAGGTCACCAAAGAGGAGGATACTCCCAAGGCAGAGGCAGATTCAATCAATCTCAAGGCTACCATGGCTACAACAATAATTACAACAATAACTACAACAATAGCTACAATCACAATGGCAATTATCAAGGAGGATACAGGAACAGAAAGGATTACAACAATTATGCAGAGGATCAAGATGATTCCTTGTTGATTATGAACATGACATCTAAATCAGGTATCAATGATGATCATTTGTTCTATATTGACTCAGGTTGCTCTAACCATGTAGCTGGGAATGTTGCCTTACTCTCTGATTTGGAAGAACCTAAAGGCAAGCACCAAGTGCAGACAGGTGATGACACTAAACATTCAGTTGTTAAAGTAGGCAATGTCAAAACAAGTGATGGTAATCAGAATTTACTAAGCAAAGTGTTGTATGTTCCAACAATCACCAAGAATCTGATGAGTGTAGGTCAGATTGTTGAAAAAGGTCTACAGGTCAGGTTCACTCAACATGGTGCATATGTGGAGGATCCAAGACATGGATTCAGAAGGATAGCCAAGGGAGAGAAATCAGGTAGACTATTTACTTTTGAACTTGAGGATACTAAGAACATTGCATTATACAACTACAAGGACCAAACTTTATCAGAATTAGAGATGTGGCACAAGAGATTAGGTCACATTGGAGAAAGGACCATAAGACAAATGAGTAGGGATCAATGTGTGCTTGGGATACCTAATGTATCCAAGCAACACATGATATACAAGTGTGGAGCTTGTCAATTTGGTAAGTCACACAGATTGCCATATACCAAAAAAGGTTTTATGCATAAAGACTACTTGGAATTGGTGCATACAGATGTTTGGGGACCAAGCAAGGAACCATCCATATCTGGATCAAGGTACTATGTATCTTTTATAGATGATTATAGCAGATGGACTGTCTTGTACTTCATGAAACATAAAGATGAAGTATTTAATTATTTCAAAAGATATCTTGCATTAGTTGAAAATCAAACAGGTAGACATTTGAAGAAGCTAAGGTCAGATGGTGGTGGAGAATACTTCTCCAATAACTTTGAAGAGTTCTTGCAGGAAAGAGGCATCAAGAGGGAGATTACCACAAGGTACTCACCTGAACAAAATGGGGTAGCTGAAAGAAGGAATAGACTCATTGTGGAGACAGCTAGGTCTATGCTTAATGAGAAAAAATTACCAAATTACCTTTGGGCAGAGAGTGTATCTACTACCACATACTTAATCAACAGGTTGCCATCAAAGACACTTGATGGAATGACACCCTATGAGGCTTGGCATGGTAAGAGACCTTCTCTGGATCATTGCAAGATCTTTGGGTGTGTTGCATATGTGCATATTCCCTCACAGGTAAGGGGAAAGCTAGACCCTAAGGCTGAAAAGTGTATTTTCATTGGTTATGATTTGAATCAGAAAGGATACAGGTTCTATAACCCCTCAAATAAAGGGTTCAAGGTAAGCAGAGATGTCATCTTTGATGAAAATGATTCATGGTATGATAATGAGTGCAGGAAAGTTAGCCTACC
>CM035410.1:151387085-151404585 GCA_020310875.1 Ceratopteris richardii
TTTACTTTCTACATCATTTTTGGAGGACTTTCATCACGAAGATCCTCAATTTTCAGCACCTACTTGCTGTGTTTTTGCTTCTACAACACATATTCAGCATATTGGAAAATATAGGATTCTAATTTAAATAAATTGGATTAATTCCCTTCACAAATGAGCCCCATTTTCAAAATTCCTCCAGGAAAGGGGGGGATTCCAAATTATTCATCAAGTTGCAACTTCTTTTCCATTGCATAAAACAGTGAGTTATAATTTTTACACTGGGAAATATGTAACTATGTCCAGTTCTATTCAGTAAGTGAGCTTCCATCTGTTGGTTCTTTTTCCTAGGGGGCAAAAGGCATAATATGCATGAAATTGCTATGAAATGAAATCATATAGTACATTGACCATACTTGTGGAGTACTTCTCCACATAAGAAACCTATTTCTGATTTCATGCTCATTTGCATGACATAGCTCAAAAACAAGAAGAAAACCTGAACATTATTTTATTCATTGCATTTTTCACTGACGGTTCTTGACTTTTAATGTATGCTTCCCTATCCGTATCTTTCGAAAGTCCGTTTCTTGTATGGATCAACTATGCATATGTGTGCACATGTGGGCATGTATGTGCATGCTTGCACGTGCAATATGTGTGCATACATACCCCATAGATTTACTAACAAATATGCTCACACATCATGTGAATATGTATAAAGGAAAAAATTTATTTCGTGCATATGGATTCATGTGCCCCATGCACGATGTATTCATGTGTGGGACTTTTTTTATGTAATCCTGGAAGCCAAAAAGATGAAAGCAATGAAACACCTGTCTTTTAGCATACCTTCCCAAATATTGTATTTTTCCGATCCAACCAATCACATCGATCCAAAGAGATAAAAAATTGACTATTATTGGAGTTTGGTGTGCCAGCGTTTGCGCATGCAAGCAAGCCCCTATGAGTGAATCGAAGCCTTGAATGAAACTCATCTGCAAAAGGCGCTCCATATATGCTCTCACCACCTGAAAACAATTCGCTTAATAACTATCTGAAAAAATCAATTTTAGTACAACAAAACATTGTAAACAGATTGTCATAAAGGTTTGATTGTCAATTAAAAGAGGATTTCTTTAATTTCCATAGATAATGCTCCTGCGGCACAAGCCAGAATTTAAGACTGACTAATGAAGCTTTATGAGCCAGCTCAAATCCAACTTGCATTCATCATTCTTCTTTTTCCTCCAGCTGAATTTTCTCATTCAATATTTATGAAGTGCTTAAATATATGTAAGACCTACCCGGGAGATTGCCCCTTTCACATAATTGAGCATACTAAAATACCTGACCTCAGAGAAAAAGCCTTAATGGACAAAGTAACCTAAGAGTAGAAATGTTTTCAGTAACAAAGCATGTGCAAGTCCAGGATCCTGGTAGAGCTGTCGACTGTTCAAGCTCTCTACCCTGGCCATATACAGCAAGACATCTTTCTAATAGATTCAAGCTAAAACTAGAACCAGACAGAGATGCTTGAACAAAGAAATAACATTCAATCAGCAGCTTTTTCTTTATGAGCATGAAGATAACAAATTTAAATAGATTACTGGGGGGAAAACTCTCTGATCAAATCAAATAAATAGTCACCAGAGCACAAATGCACAAACAAATTCAACATTAAAGAAGCAGGATATTGTTGGCAAAATCAACAAAAACATAGTAAATGGGCAACCTTCCACTAGGGAAAGCCCAACTTAAAAGTCAATTTGGTGTTCAAGTTTATGGTTAAAGGCTGGTCAAAGCCTGGTCAAACATTGCATAGGCATGGTTTCCATTTCTTAGAAACAATCAATATATATGGTCAAAAAAAAAAAAAAAACATATTCTTATAGAGCTCAATGATTGCAATCCAACCATTTACAACACATGTCTGTCGATCAATTTTCAAGGTTAAAAATCAAACCCTAATTTTAGGTTGTAAAGTGAAAAGCATTTTTTTATTACATGAAAAGCATTGTACACTTGGCAGCATCTTATTAAATCTCTATGATATGATCCAACAGTATATAAATATGCCATATAACATTAAAAAAGGTAGTGGAAGTCTAATTATAGTAGTTCCAAAATTTTGGGAACCAAAAATTAGGGTTTACGTAAATATCTGGCAACACTTCTTTTTCAGTCACTTTATGGTGGTCCTTTCTTTTAAGCTTGTTAGTCTATATAAAGATCATTTGTTAACCTCATAACTAGTACCTTTGGAAGCTCTTCAACAACTGGTGCTTACGAGTATTGGAGGGCTTCATCATCATTTTTGAGAAATCTTCTTTTCGAGCTTAGGTGTGTGAGATCTTCTTCTACTTGGGGGAGGTGGAGGGTCTATTAGATATACTCGATACTCCACCCTCAAGTGACCACAAATGATCCATAGGGTGCTCTAAGTTGTAAGGCCCCCATTATGAGGAGAAGCCATTGTCAGAAACGAGACATCTGTGGAATCCTAAATTCCAAGATAGATAAGGTCTATGTGTGACCGTTGATGGTAATAGATGATCTTTATGAGCTTGGCCATTAGGTTAGGTAGGGCATAAACTTCCATGCCATTGTATTTCCATTCAAGGTGAAAATAAAGGCTTTGTGTCACTGCATGGTTTCCCCAAGGAACCTTAATGGGGCAACTGCACATGGGGCTTGCCCCCTTTTGCAAGGTCTAGGGGGCCTCTCTCTCCGACCCGTAGGGCCCATATGATAGGACTTCTGATCCTAGAGATATTGTCTCCTTATATATTTTGCCGACTATTTTGTCTCTCCCGACTATGTTTGTCTATACCGAGTCCCATTGTAAAAGCTATATAAGCATGGCCATGTGTAGATCTACACACCATTGCACACTAGTAAACCCTTCATCTAGAGTCTCTCTAGATCGCCATCTAAGCTCCATGTTGGGAGCACATGGATGGACACCACAATCTTTGTAGTTGCATTGCTACATGACCATACATGACCAAACATGACCACAAATCAGAGGTGGGAAAAAATTAGAGAGGTACTACGATATACTATTATCTATACATGTTATGTACATTGTATATAAAGATACTATATATATATATATATATATATATATATATATATATATATATATATATATATATATATATATATATATATATATATACATATATATATACACACACACATACACATACACATACACATACACACACACATACACACACACACATATATATATATATATATATTTTTTTTTTTTTTAATTTATTTATTTATCTATATATATATATATATATATATATATAAATAAATAAATATATATATATATATATATATATATTTATTTATTTATATATATATATATATATATATATATATATATATATATATATAGAGAGAGAGAGAGAGACGCATGCCGCCTCCCATCCCTATGCATAGTATCACACCCATTGAGCATATAGAGTGCATACCCATAGCACCCCACACCCTTGAGGCCAGTTATTGTCCACTCCTTTTATACCCGTCTTTTGTACTCACGCTTTATTTTCCTTTTGGGATCACAGTGGATTGGATCATACTGATGTATATGTTTTGTCTCATAGGCCGATTTTGGCCTCTATGAGACAGCACACAAGGAGGTGCACATTGCAGTCTGGAACTGCAATGGATCTTTATGGACACATCCAGGGCGCCTCGAGGAGGCGATGGAGGGCAAAGACATTATCTTCTTGACAGAGACACACGAGAGCCCGGGGAGGAGCCTACCGAGGATTGAGGGCTATATGTGGGAGTCAGCTCACCGCCGCCAGATGAGACAGCACACCACACGGGGATCAGGAGGAGTAGCCGTGCTCTATAGACAGTCGTTACAGCACAGGGTACAGGTGGTAGCCAGAGACCCAGAGGCACGTTTCATGTGGATACGCTTACAGCTATCAGAGGAGAGAGCAGCGTACTTCGCCGTATGCTATATTGCACCCATTGGTTCACGCTTCACACATTCCCCTGAGCAGCTATCAGGAGGGGAGGGACCAGACACCACATCGCCATATGACTGCCTCAGTGACACGATTATGGAGTATACCGGGATGGGTGAAGTCTTCCTTGTAGGAGACTTCAATGCCCGCACTCAGAGCCACCAGTGTGATATCTACGACTTTGACGACCCTGAGATGCTTCGTACCATAGAGGACATGCCTACACTCAGAGCCTCAGCGGACACCGCCACACCCACCTTATATGGCCGACACTTACTCCAGATGGGAGCAGCACACCGTCTCGTTATATATAATGGGATGGAGAGCTGGCCCACCTCGCGCGGTCTCACATGCATTCCACCCACGACACCACAGGGGGGCAGTGTGGTAGACTATGTTATCGGACCTCCGGAGGCGACACATCTGATCACCTCATTCACTATCCCACCCTTACCGATTGGAGCTGATCACGCATATCTTGCCCTATCCATTCACGGCTCACCATGCATACCCCACCCCGTCACCATACAGCCACGAGCCCGTACCACCATTCACTTTAGACATGAGCTAGCACATATCTATAGCTCCCATGTTCGAGAGCGCATCTACTCCCTTGATCCCTCTGCCTCCTTGGACACCCTCACCGCCCACTTCTCCTCAATCCTCCATACATCCGCTACTCTCAGCTTCCCATACACCACCCACAGCACTGCACATCCGACACGGCTGGGGCATACACCCCAGAATAGATGGTACGATGAGGAGTGTAGGCGACTATACCGACATCTCAGAGCACAGAGTATCTTGGGATCCATCACAGAGAGGGAGGCACGACGACAGATGCGAGCCCTCACACGCCGGAAGCGGCGAGCTTTCGAGGAGCGACAGGAGGCAGAGTTGATCGACCTTCTCATGAGTAGGGATTGTGCCACCGCGTGGAGGGCACTACGTGAGCCACGTCCACCTACACCCATAGCAGATCCTTCGACTTGGCACACCTACGCCCAGAGGTTATATGACGTCCCAGGACAGCCACCATTACCGATTCCTTCCACACCGCGTCCGGTGATATCCACCCTCTTCACAGCAGGCATGGTACGACAGGCCATCCATAGGCTACAGCATGGCCGTTCTGCAGACCACACGGGGCTACAGGGAGAGCACTTTATATACGCAGCAGATGTAGTTTCCCACTTGATCGCCCATCTCTTCAACCGTGCTTTGGTTGAGGGATTACCCGACTCATGGACTATGCATACCATTACGCCTATCCATAAGTCCGGCGATATGATGGACCCAGGGAACTACAGGACTATTATGATAGGCCATATCCTGGCCAAGATCTATGGGGCAGTACTAGAGGCAGAGCTCAGTACACACACTGAGGCAGCGGGGATCAGAGCACCCGGCCAGGCAGGCTTCCGCTGCACTTTCTCCACCATCGACCACATCTTCGTGCTTCGTTGCTTGATTGAGAGCGCGAAGGCGAGGAAGCAAAGACTATATTGTTGCTTTGTGGATTTCCGCAAAGCCTTCAACATGGTCCCTCGAGAGAGACTACTACGGAGGCTCCAGGAGTTACAGCTTCCATCTGACATGCTATGGGCCATCCACGCTTTGTATGCACGAGTCACAGGCAGGGTACGCTGCCCCGGCGGTCTATCAGACAGCCTTGTTAGCACCATTGGTGTGAAACAAGGTTGCCCTCTCTCACCCACTCTCTTCGGTCTCTACATCGACGAGATCACGGAGTATATACAGCGAGCAGGTGGGCGAGGAGGAGACCTTGGAGGTACGCCAGTACATATCCTATTATATGCTGATGACATTGTCCTGCTCTCAGAGTCACAGGAGGGGTTGCAGTCACATTTACAGGAGCTCGATACCTTTTGCATGGAGAGAGGACTCACAGTGAACCTTGGCAAGACCAAGGTCATGATCTTCCATACCTCCAGGACAGTACGCCATCGCGCCTCTTTCACAGAGGCTGGAGGACAGATAGAGGTAGTGGACTCCTACGTCTACCTAGGTATCACCTTCTCGGGCAGCACAGGGGTATTCTCCATGGCACAGGCTGCGAGAGATAGATTGACGCGAGGTTATGCGGCACTTGCAGGATTGGAGAGACGCTGCTTTCAGACACATTTTCAGGAGCCCCTGACTAAGGGGTGGCTCTTTGACACTCTAGTGACACCCACATTGATGTACGCAGCAGCAGTATGGGCACCAGGGATCACAGAGGCGATGTGGACGCAGATTGAGAGGCCCCAGATCACCATGATATCACGCTTGCTGCGCAGCAAGCCCTCCGTTCCACATGACATTATACGAGCTGAGCTTGGCACACCACCGATGCTAGTGGAGGCCCTCTTCCAGTTGGTGACCTTTATTCTGAGAGTCAGGGAGCTCCCCACTAGCCGACTCACCAGGCTTGCATTTGAGAGCTCTAGACATTTGGCAGAGACAGGGCATGAGAGAGTATGGTATGCACAGACTTACCAATGGTTAGCAGACCATGGCATGAGCATTACGGATCTCCCCCCTTTTCAGTATGACCTCTCTTCCCCCCACATTACCCTCTCTCGTTCGGAGAGGAATAGGATCATCCGTCAGGACCTACTACAGATACACGTCAGGGAGACATGGATAGCACCACGGGAGCCTCTTCCCACAAAGAGGCAACACTACAGAGAGCACTTCCTGACTCTGACAGCGGATGGTTTCATTCAGAGACCACGATACATGGATACATATATGGCACCAGCTGAGAGAGTGGCCATTGGGCAGCTCAGAGTATCATCACACCAGCTCGAGATTGAGATTGGGCGAGCCACACATACCCCCAGGGGTGAGCGATTATGCAGGATATGTAGAGAGGAGGTGGAGGACATCAGAGACCGCTACCCACAGCTCTTCAGGGGGCCTAGAGAGATCAGGGCTTTATTGGGGACAGAGGACCAGCGCCCTCTAGGTCGTTTCCTAGTAGAGCTCAAGCACCGTCGCGCATCACTCCTCCAGCAGCAGATGGAGATACACCTGACCCCCCCCCCTCAGACTTATATTACAGATTTTTTCAGACCCACATACACTCGAGGGGCCAGCTCGATGCGGGGTGTCACATTACACAGAGCAGAGGAGCTTAGACGACAGCGTCGACGACCGAGACCCCTTGTCCGGAGAGCTCGTCCACATCAGAGAGAGATTCAAGCGATTCACGCACGCCATGACATGGAGATACAGAGACGTCAGCAGCGCACCCCTATCGATTTGGACGCCCAGAGCATTTTGAGGATCGCCATGATGCCTTACCCACCGATGCATTATATCCTACACCCACTCCAGGCATTTAGGGGGTTGTGATACCATCCAGCCTCCCCTCCCTATGCATATCATATTTGTATCTCACCCATTGAGCATATAGAGTGCATACCCATAGCACCCCACACCCTTGATACCAGCTACTATCCCTCCTTTTATACCCGTTTGCACTACTCACACTTTATTTTCGTTTTGGATCACAGTGGATTGGATCATACTGATGTATATGTTTTGTCTCATAGGCCGATTTTGGCCTCTAATAGACGTTAAAAAGTCTTTCTTTCTTCTCTCTCTCTCTCTCTCTCTCTCTCTCTCTCTCTCTCTCTCTCTCTCTCTCTCTCTCTCTCTCTCTCTCTCTCTCTCTCTCTCTCTCTCTCTCTCCCCCCCCGTGCAGAAACCCTAAAACCCCCCCCCCCGTGCAGAAACCCTAAAACCCCCCCCCCGCGCAGAAACCCTAAAACCCCCCCCCCCCTCCCGCGGCCCCCCCCCCCCCGTGCATATCATATTTGTATCTCACCCATTGAGCATATAGAGTGCATACCCATAGCACCCCACACCCTTGATACCAGCTACTATCCCTCCTTTTATACCCGTTTGCACTACTCACACTTTATTTTCGTTTTGGATCACAGTGGATTGGATCATACTGATGTATATGTTTTGTCTCATAGGCCGATTTTGGCCTCTAATAGACGTTAAAAAGTCTTTCTTTCTTCTCTCTCTCTCTCTCTCTCTCTCTCTCTCTCTCTCTCTCTCTCTCTCTCTCTCTCTCTCTCTCTCTCTCTCTCTCTCTCTCTCTCTCTCTCTCTCTCTCTCTCTCTCTCTCTCTCTCTCTCTCTCTCTCTCTCTCTCTCTCTCTCTCTCTCTCTCTCTCTCTCTCTCTCTCTCTCTCTCTCTCTCTCTCTCTCTCTCTCTCTCTCTCTCTCTCTCTCTCTCTCTCTCCCCCCCCCGTGCAGAAACCCTAAAACCCCCCCCCCCCGTGCAGAAACCCTAAAAACCCCCCCCCCGCGCAGAAACCCTAAAACCCCCCCCCCCCTCCCGCGGCCCCCCCCCCCGTGCAGAAACCCTAAACCTCCCCCCTCCCCCCCGCGCAGAAACCCTAAAACCCCCCCCCCGCGCAGAAACCCTAAAACCCCCCCCCCCCTCCCGCGGCCCCCCCCCCCCGTGCAGAAACCCTAAAACCCCCCCCCCCCCGCGCAGAAACCCTAAAACCCCCCCCCCCCCCCCGCGCAGAAACCCTAAAACCCCCCCCCCCCTCCCGCGGCCCCCCCCCCCCCCGTGCAGAAACCCTAAAAACCCCCCCCCCCCCGCGCAGAAACCCTAAAACCCCCCCCCCCCCCCGCGCAGAAACCCTAAAAACCCCCCCCCCTCCCGCGGCCCCCCCCCCCCCCGTGCAGAAACCCTAAAACCCCCCCCCCCCCCCAGAAACCCTAAAACCCCCCCCCCCCGCGCAGAAACCCTAAAACCCCCCCCCCCCCCTCCCGCGGCCCCCCCCCCCCGTGCAGAAACCCTAAAAACCCCCCCCCCCTCCCGCGGCCCCCCCCCCCCCCCCGTGCAGAAACCCTAAACCCCCCCCCCCCCCGCGCAGAAACCCTAAACCCCCCCCCCCCCCCCCGCGCAGAAACCCTAAAACCCCCCCCCCCCCCCTCCCGCGGCCCCCCCCCGCCCCCCGTGCAGAAACCCTAAAAACCCCCCCAGGAGAGGGCAAACATGAAAGAGGAATTGGAGCTCCTCAAAGCTTCAATGGTCTCTCTTACACCCGAAGAAGGAGAGATTAATATGAACAAGACAGAAGCTCTCAAAGAAGAACTCACCAAATCCTTGACCGAGAGCATGGAAAACAAATTAGAAGCTACCAAAGAAGGGTGGATCGACATAGTGAAGAAGAACATCAAAAAAGAAGCCAAAGAGAAAGCACAAAAGGAAGAAGCCCTCATCGTGCACACCACTATTGAGGAAGAAAAGATGAGACATGCCCGCCGTCTCAATGTACGCATCACGGGCATTGAAGAAAAAGAAGGCTCTACCCCCGAGTCCGATGGGAAGACACTATGCAAGATACTCGGCTACAAAGAGGAGTCCCCCCCATTCATCAAGTCTTGGAGAACGGGACGAGACCCCACGAAGAAGAGAGCTCTCATTCTACACTTCCCTTCCGAAGATATAAGATCTACTTTCCTACGCAAGAGGGTGATTTTGAGAGCACTTGATGGCCCCCCCATCTACCTTGACGATGATCTCACACCCATGCAGATAGCACACCGTCGTGCATGCATGCCGAGAGTACATCAAGCTCGCAAAGAAGGAAAGAAGGCTTCATACAGAGATGGTCGTGTCATCATTGATGGCAAGGCCATCCCATAGGGATTCGCGGCCTGTGAGACACTCGAGGAGATACACCTTGCAGTTTGGAACTGCAATGGAGATCTATGGACACACCCAGAGAGATTGGAAGAGGTGCGCAAAGGCAAAGACATCATTATGCTCACAGAGACACATGAGAGCCCGGACCGGGGCCTACCTCGTGTCCACGGTTTTCAGTGGGAGTCCACATACAGAGAGTGTACACGTCAGCACACCACCCGAGGATCAGGAGGAGTAGCCATACTCTTTAGAGATGGACTTCAGAGCAGGATACAGATAGTCGCACGTGATTCACAGGCCAGATATCTTTGGATTCGACTCCAGCTCTCGCAGGAGAGGACCATCTTCATAGCATTATGCTACTTTGCTCCTTCTAGCTCGCGTTTCGCTATCATAGATCGAGAGGAGGACTCACCATACACTTGCTTGTCAGAAGAGATTACAGAGTACTCTGCATTAGGGGAAGTCTTCCTTATGGGAGACTTCAATGCAAGGACAGGCAATGATCAGTGTGAGATATTTGACCCAGAAGACCCGGAGATACTACATACCATAGAGGATGAGTCTACAGCTCGAGCTTCAGCTGACGCTACACACACTCACTATGGCACTCACCTACTCAGACTAGGCTCTCGACATAATCTCGTTATCTATAACGGGATGACTCAGTGGCCTACCTCAGGAGGATTGACATGCATACCACACTCAGTCACAGATGGCGGGGGAAGTACAGTAGATTACGTCATGGGGTCCAGAGAGGCCATCCACCTACTTACCTCATTCACCATCCCACCCATACCCATTGGGGCTGATCACACATACCTCGCACTCTCCCTGAAGGGAGACACCCCTACACGCATACCCGCAGCACGCATCCCACACACCACCATCCACTTCACACACGAGCTAGCTCACATATATGCGGCTCGAGTCGAGCAGGGTCTTCTCTTACTTCATCCTGACACTCCACTATCCCTACTCACCTCTCAGATAGCATCAGTTCTTCAGACATCAGCCATCAGCTCCTTCCCACACACCATCCATTCTCGTCACACACCTCCTCCCGGGACTATGCCACAACATCGTTGGTATGATGAGGATTGCAGAGATCTTTACCGCCGACTACGAGCTCAGCGAGCATTGGGAGAGATCACAGAGAGAGAGGCAAAGGGACAGATGAAGACTCTCACACGTCGAAAGAGGCGAGCCTTTGAGGAGGCACAGGAGCTTGAGCTATACCATCTCTTTATGAGTATGGACAGTGCTGCAGCATGGCGCAGCCTACGAGAGCCACGCCCGACCACACCTATTGGAGACCCACACACATGGCATGATTATGCTCAGAGGTTATATGAGGTACCTAGGCAGCCTCCCATTCCCCAGCCACTTGAGCCTCGCCCTACTAGTTCTTCTCTCTTCACAGCAAAGATGGTTGAGAGGGCCATACGACGACTTCGACATGGACGTTCGACAGACCACGCAGGATTGCAGAGCGAGCATCTCATATATGCAGCCTCCACTATAGCCCCGTTGATTGCACATGTCTTCAACCGGGCTATAGGAGAGGGCTTCCCAGAGGAGTGGACTAGGCACACCATTGTGCCTATCCACAAATCTGGCGACACCCTGGATCCAGGGAACTACAGGACCATCATGATTGGCCACACCATGGCCAAACTATACGGTGCCATACTTGAGGCAGAGCTCAGTTCATATGCAGAGACTGAGGGGCTACGAGCACGAGGCCAAGCAGGTTTTCGACGAGCTTTCTCTACTATTGATCACATCTTCATTCTGCGCTGCCTCATTGATGGGGCAAGGGTGCGGAAGAAGAGGCTATATTGCTGCTTTGTGGACTTCCGCAAAGCTTTTGATACAGTGCCGCGAGAGAGGCTCTTCCAACGCCTCCAGAGCTTGGGAGTACCATCAGGGATGATTTGGGCCATCTATGCACTCTATGAGCAGGTGACTGGGAGGGTACGGTGTCCAGGAGGTATGTCTGAGGCCATTGCTAGCACCATCGGTGTTAAGCAAGGCTGCCCACTCTCTCCCACTCTATTTGGTCTCTACATTGACGAGATTGAGGACTACATTCTCCGAGCTGGAGGAGAGGGTGCAGACCTCGCAGGTACACATGTCCACATTTTATTATATGCCGATGACATTGTCTTGATTTCAGAGTCACCCGAGGGATTACAGCACCACCTTGAGGCCCTGGATGAGTTTTGTACACAGAGGGGCTTGACAGTAAACCTTGGCAAGACCAAGGTCATGATCTTCCACACCTCCCCCATGGTGAGGAATGGAGCAGGATTCAGAGCTGGTGGTGGACAGATTGAGGTGGTCACTTCCTATGTCTATCTCGGAGTCACATTCACGAGCTTGCCTGGCCCCTTCAGCATGAGACAGGCAGCCACCGATAGACTCACACGCGGATATGCAGCTTTAGCCATGTTAGAGCGGAGATGTCACCAAGCACACTTCCAGGAGCCCCGCACGAAGGGCTGGCTATTTGACACACTGGTCAGACCAGCTATGATGTATGCTGCGACGGTTTGGGCCCCAGGTCTCACAGTCACCCAGTGGAGTGCGATCGAGAGGCCACAGGTACGTATGATCTCGCGATTATTTCGTGGGAAACAGTCGGTGCCACATGACATCATCAGGGCAGAGCTAGCTGCACCACCCATGGTGGTAGAGGCACTATTCCAGACTATCTGCTTTATTCAGAGGATTAGGGACCTCCCTACAGATAGACTCACACACAGAGCTCTTGAGGCATCTATACAGATATCAGAGTTAGGATATGAGAGAGCTTGGTACACTCAGGTTAGAGTCTGGTTTGATAGTCATGGACTTGATATGGACAGATTGCCGCCTTTTCAGTATGACCCAGACTCACCTCACATCCACCTCTCTCGTCGTGAGAGGAATGTTGTGCTCAGACAGGATCTCTGGCAGCTCTACATTAGTCAGACATGGCACACACCACACATGGGATCGAGACTATCGCACTATCGAGACCAGTTCCTAGACATACTAGCTGACGGTTTCATCCAGCGACCACGCTACATGGATACTCACATGCCTCATAGCTTGAGGGTAGCGATTGGCCAGCTGAGAGTCTCATCACACCGACTCGAGATTGAGACGGGCAGAGCCGCAGACATTCCCAGAGAGGAGCGGATATGCAGAGTATGCAGAGTAGAGATGGAGGATGAGGAGCACTTTGTATGCAGATGTAGCGCATATGATGGCATCAGAGGCAGATACGAGACTCTGTTTGCAGGGCAGCCCACCCTCCGAGAGATCATGGACTCTAGAGACCAGCGACAGCTCGGGCGACTCTTACTAGAGATACAGAGTCACAGAGATTCCCTACTCCAGCCTACTGTAGCACTCCATACAGGAGGGAGACAGAGTCAGCTCACTGACTTCTTTATTCCACGACGTGCTGCAGCCCTCCCCCCCTCAGCCCACATACCGAGCGGGGTGACTCTTCAGCAGGCTCAGATATCTCGAGCTAGGAGACGACCCCGTGATATAGGATATCGGGCCCCGAGACTTCACCGACACCAGATTACGGAGATCCAGGCTTGTGACCATCGCGCCATGGAGGAGAGACGATCCCAGATGATGGCCGATCCCGTTGCAGCCATCAGGGTGGCCCTGACTCCACCTCCACCTATGTATCACATATTACATCCCACCCCCTAGCACAGGATGGAGCTAGTTAGTCGTCTTAGATGCTTTCTCATGGTTGTTGTACTACCCTTTTGCATATAGACTATCATAGATATCGCACTCCATACACCCCCCACCACTTTCATGGGTATCCCCACATGCACACTACGGAGATCTATATCAGCTTAACCAGTTTCTTTTCAGCACTTTTATCTTTTCTGATTGACAGAAGATACACCCATGTACATCGATTTGTCTCATAGGCCGAGTTCGGCCTCCTAATAGACGTAAAAACACTTTCTTTCTTTTCTTTCTTTTCTTTCTTTCTCTCTCTCTCTCTCTCTCTCTCTCTCTCTCTCTCTCTCTCTCTCTCTCTCTCTCTCTCTCTCTCTCTCTCTCTCTCTCTCTCTCTCTCTCTCTCTCTCTCTCTCTCTCTCTCTCTCTCTCTCTCTCTCTCTCTCTCTCTCTCTCTCTCTCTCTCTCTCTCTCTCTCTCTCTCTCTCTCTCTCTCTCTCTCTCTCTCTCTCTCTCTCTCTCTCTCTCTGCCCGCTGCCCTCCCCGTCGCCTAAACTCTCCCGTCTGTGCATCCGTCGAGCTCGTTGCTCTCTGCGGGTCGAGGTTGCTGCCGAGTCCGCGCCTGAAACCTCGCTGTCTGTGCATCCATCGAGGTCGCCGAGCTCCCCATCGAGGATCTAGCCACATCCATGCCCGTCGCGTGCCGTTGTAGCCTCGTCAACCTATGCCCACCCACCCACCCTAAACCCTAAACAGCCCCGCTGCCCAACCCAACCCTGACCCTGCCCGAGACACACCTCTAAAGTATGTGCAACCCTAACCTAACCCTAACCCTAACCCTAACCCTAACCCTAGACCGAACCTGAACCCTAACCTTAACTTGAGAACTCAACCCTTAATTTAACCCTAATCCCAAACCCTAAGAATCTCTCTCTCTCTCTCTCTCTCAAGCCAAAACCTTAAATCCCCACCTTAACCCTAACCCTAACCCTAACCCTAACCCTAACCCGAGCCCTAATCCTAAACCTTGAAATGGCTCCCATGGACCGGAAGGAAGTGGACGACCTTATTGCTAAAGCTCTCAAAGAGGCCAAAAAGGAAGCAGACCGCAACCTCAATATGGAGATACGAAAGATGATGGAAAAGTTCAAAGGGCTCGAAGAACAAGTCATGAATAAAGTCAAAGGACTGGAAGAACAAGTGAAGACTCTCACAGAAGAAAGAGACCATTGGAGGACAGCTTATGAGCACATGAAAGAAGAGGGGGAGATCTCCAACGTGGAGATACTCAAGGAAGAAATAAAGAAGGAAATCAAAACGGAGGTAGAATCTACTCGAGAGTCATGGGTGGAAGTAGTACACAAAAGGGTTAAGAAGGAAGTTAGGGAAGACGTGCAGAAAGAAGAGCTCACACGAGTCGAGGATACACTTGAGGAGGAGAGGCTTCGACACACTCGAAAACTTCACATTCGGATTACAGGCCTACCCGACGGGGTATCACCCGAGGCAGACGCCACTGACATTTGCCGTCGACTTAGATACGAGAGCATGCCCTACACAGACGCATGGAGGGTTGGGAGGGATACATCGCGTTTGCGGGCACTCATCCTCAAGATGAGTTCTGAGGAGGCACGGACCGCCTTTTTTAGACGTCGATCAGTACTACGTGGACTACCCGGCGGCACCCTCTACATGGACGAGGACCTCACGCGTATGCAAGTGGCACACCGACGCGCTTGCATGCCACAGATACTCCAGGCACGTCGAGAGGGGAGGAAGGCCTTTTACCGTGATGGTAAGGTCTTCATAGATGGACGCCCTATCAAATAGGGCCATGCGGCCTATGAGACATCACTACACCAGGAGACACCACTCAGAGGAGCAGTGTGGAACTGCAACGGGGCACTCTGGACGCGACCAGACAGAGTCGAGGAGATCCTGGCATCACATGACTTTGTGTGCATCACAGAGACACACGAGAGCCCAGAGAGAGGTCTACCACGCATTGCAGGTTTTCATTGGGAATCTGCATTCAGGACCACGACGAGACAGAGTACAGCGCGAGGATCGGGAGGAGTGGCCATCGTATTTCGACAGGAGATACAGAGCCGGATCCATATTATATGTAGAGATGAGGAGGCACGATACATCTGGGTTCGCATGGAGATAGCACAGGGGAGCTCGATTTACATTGCTATATGCTACTTCCCACCAGGCGGATCTCAATACGCAGGACAGGATCTTGGGGGACCGATCCGAGATAGAGACTCACCATACACAGCGCTTTCAGATGAGATACTACATTACAGCACACTAGGTGAAGTCTTCCTTATGGGGGACTTCAATGGCCGCACTCAGTCGCATCAGTGCGAGGCATACGACATGGATCACCCACATCTCATGAGGGCCAGAGACCCGGTTGAGATTAGCACCAGCAGAGTATCAGCAGATACGGGTCAGGACACCACCGGCTATGGCAGACATCTACTCGAGCTAGGCAGCCGCCATCATCTCGTTATATACAACGGGATGAATCGTTGGCCAGGTTCAGGCGGATTTACTTGCTTCCCTCACGGGGGAGGTGAGAGCACAGTCGACTACATTTTGGGTACTACCTCTGGAGCTTCACTCATCCCTTCACTTAGTATTGGACGACGCCCACTCGGTGCAGACCACACATTTATCACATTCACACTCTCATCTCCGATTCCCTTAGACCCTCCCTCACCCACTGAGATACATACCACGATACACTTCACACACGAGCTCTCACACGTTTATGCACACCATTTACACACCCGCTTACTCTCCCTCGATCCATGCTCACCTTTGGACACACTCACATCACATATCACCACCATCCTACAGGATTCAGCTCTCTGTAGCTTCCCACACCACACACATATGCACCCTCCACGCACAGGATCCATGCCCCAGAACCGTTGGTATGATGCAGATTGTCGCGAGCTGCGGAAGCACCTACGGATTTTAGAGCATAGAGGAGATATTACACACACACAGGCACAGCGTCGCATGCAGAGTCTTACTCGCCGCAAACGGCGGGATTGGGAGGAGAGACAATATTGGGATATTTACCATTTGCTCATGAGTAGAGACAGTGTAGTGGCATGGCGACATTTGAGAGAGAGGAGACAGCAGACACCTATCCGAGACCCGAGCACTTGGCATAGCTATGCACGGAGCCTATACGAGATCCCAGACCAGCCTCCCATTCCCAGACCGCAGAGCTCACGTCCCACTACCTCTGACTTCTTCACACCCACTATGGTGGGACGCGCTATTGCCCGGCTGCAGCATGGCAAGGCCCATGATCATTTCGGTTTACAGGCAGAGCACCTCATTTATGGAGGCACAACTCTCGCACCGCTCATTGCCCATCTCTTCAACCGTGCATTGGTTGAAGGGTTCCCAGATTCATGGACTGAGCACACCATAGTGCCCATTCATAAGTCAGGTGACACTATGGATCCAGCTACATACCGGACGATCATGATTGGCCCTATATTGGCCAAGTTATATGGGGCCGTACTAGAGACAGAGTTGAGTACTCTCGCTGAGAGGAAGGGCATCAGAGCTCTAGGACAGGCAGGGTTCAGACGAGATTTCTCTACCATTGACCACATCTTCACTCTGAGATGCCTGATCAACCAGGCAAGGGTGAGGAAGAGGAGATTATATTGTTGCTTTGTGGACTTTCGCAAAGCATTTGACACTGTTCCTAGAGATCGACTCTTCAGACGACTACTTGACATCGGAGCTCCGGAGGAGATGATATGGGGGATCTACGCCTTATACGAGAGAGTATCTGGTAGAGTCAGATGTCCAAGGGGCTTATCTGATCCACTTGCTAGCACTATCGGGGTGAAGCAAGGATGCCCTCTCTCGCCCACCCTCTTTGGTCTCTACATTGATGAGATAGTGGACTTCATACAGCAGCAGGGGGGAGATTGCATTGAGGTACACGGGTCCACTGTCCATATTCTTTTATACGCTGATGATATTGTATTGGTTTCAGAGTCTGCAGAAGGTCTACAGCATCATCTACACGGCCTAGATGACTTTTGCAGACACAGAGGGTTATCTGTGAACCTTGGTAAAACCAAGGTCTTGATCTTTCATACATC
>CM035410.1:151419585-151434585 GCA_020310875.1 Ceratopteris richardii
CTCTATGTGACATTCAGTGCAGCCTTAGCCTCTGGAGTTTTCTCTATGGCTCAGGCAGCCCGGGATCGCATCACACGTGGATACGCAGCACTAGCCTTGATCAGGGTAGATTCGGTGCGACGAATTTATACTTTTATCGCTTCATTCGATTCGGTGCGGTGCAGTGCGGTGCGTTTTCAGCTTCCGGTTCGTGGTTACAGGACTACGAATTTGTTACTTTGCTGAGTTATGAACTAGCTCCACTTTGTGCTCTATTGCCCTATCGAGCGACTTCCGATGGAGTCAGCCTCACGGTTAACCTTCACTTCTAAGTTCTCAGCCTTCAAGCCTTGGCCCTTACTACTTAGCATTGAGCAAGTCAGCCCCCCTCCTTCCCCCCGAGTTCATACATTAGTGACTTCACTCGGCTGCCTCAACGATTCAACCCGAGAAAAAGAGAGAGAGAGAGAGAGAGAGAAAGAGAGAGTTATAACTTATAACTTATCTGTGACACCATGCCTCGTGGAATCTCACCATTATGGGGTATTCATACCACTCATAATGAGTTGGTGAATAATACTTCATCCGGTTCTGGTACAAGAAGATGGGCATGTAAGTATTGTGGCAAGTAATTTTGTACCACAACTACACGTCTTATTCGACATGTATCAGGACTAGGAGGATCAGGCATTAGTGGATGCACAGAAGTTCCAGAGGAGTCAGGACATTGCAGAGATTGTGCGCAAAGAGCATAAGCTTTCTCAAGATGTTGCAATGGCTCGTCGTCGTGAGTTTCTTGCAGCTTCTCAGGATATATTAGAGGAAGTTGAAGAGATAGGACAAAGTGCTAGGACATTGAAAAGTCGCACCTCTTCTCTACGTGATGAGAATGAAGGTTCTAATCCATCGGATGAACATTCATCTCAAAAATTTAAGCATCACATTCCTCTCTTCATTCCACTTTTTTATCCACTGGCTTGCTGAAGCAACGCCAGAGAGTAGCTGACATAGAGATAGAGCATTGCATACTTGAGTGCAACATTCCCTTCAATGTTATTCGCACAGATGCATGGAAGAGAATGGTAAAAGCAATAGCTCAAGCAGGTCCTTCCGATGATTGGCATGGAGTTGATTACAAGAGGTTGCGTACCTCCATGCTCATAGAAGAGAAAGAGAGAATTGAGAATCTTCTAGAGCCCATTAAGTTGGGGTGGCAAACATATGGATGCTCCATTCTATACGATGGATGGAGAACATTCGACATCGTCATATCATAAACATAATGGTCTCTAGTTGTTTGGGAACTTATTTTCTTAAGGCAATTGATTGTAGTCGTGCTGGCACACGCATCAAGAGTGAATATGAGCGACTAAAAGAGGAAAGATCATAATCTGAATTTAGGCTATGGAAGACCCTAAATCAGATGTGTGTGTGAAAGATCATATACTTACAGAATTAGCATAGAATGCTAACATGTTGCTTACAGAAATCCTCATACTCATATGGAAACACCTTCTCTAACACCTCATCTGATGCATGTAACATGCATATACTGATTCTCCTTTATGGATGCCACTACCTCCATGTATGCCGAATAGGACTCCTCCAGATATGGAATGCAATCTTATGTTAAGCTCCATCCAATGTCTTTGAAGTACTCCATAATTTTCATGTAGAAGACAATCTTCAAATACATCATGTAGATGGATGATCCAAACCACCAATCTGCTGATAAGTAAGTCTTCTCCATCAACAAGAGTGTGAGCATACTCTTCTCCAAGAAGAACTCCATGACTTCTCCTTATGTGCTTCAAGATAGCTCCATAGCTGCCCTATATGTGCACCATGGCTGCCCCATGTGTGCATCAGCACAACCACCTCCAAAAATCAGCCAAGTGATGGTAGAGAATGACCAACAAGTGACCATAAGCCTTCTTATATAGCCCTTGTAGTCCCATGCAAAAAAATCTCCTTCGCTGAAAATAAAGTTGGATTGTTGTTGACTTTTAAATTGATCGCTAATTTTTGCTTTATTTGACCGTTGCTTTTACTTATCGTTAAAAATAGCTTTTGACAAGCTTTTTCTTCATTTTAACCACTTGATGAATGACTTGAACATATTTTTATGACCTATAAGCTGAGAGCTCTTAAATGAGGTACAAACCCTAAATCAGCAGAAAATTAGGGTTAGGGTTTTCTCCCAAATCTGATCTCTGATGACTGAATGTCCTATACCATTAGAAAGCTCTCATCAAGCTCTTCAAGATAGTATCATAAAAATTTTACCCAAATTTTGTGCCAAAAATGACTAAGTACCAAAATTAGGGTTTCTGCCCTAATAAGATTTTGGACTGATGTGACATTGATTTCCAACAATCCCCCCCTGCAATGTCATATTGGTACAAACTGAACTGGATATGCAACTTCATTCATCTCCAAACTGACATAAGCTTCAAACTTGTCCTTCATAATTGACCTTCAAACTTTATCTTTAAAAGTCTTCTCCAAAACTGAATTTGAACTTCTTCAAACTTTCAAAAAATCTGAATTTGCAGAATATGAACCATAATACCTGAGAAAATATGCAAACTAGATATCCAATAATGTTATACATCAAGCAATCACTGCTTCACAACATATGTAACATGAATTGACTCTGAATCTGCTCTCCCCTGAATAAGTCTTCTCAAAGTTGTAATAATACACTAGGATCCACATATTTGCATTTACCTTAAGAAAGGTTTCTCAACGTACTTCTGCTGTGTCATGTGAATACACTAAACAGAATCAGGAACTAAATCCTGAGACTTGTGCCTGAAAACTCACAACTTAGTGTATTATGAACACTACTCACAACTTAGTGTATTATGAACACTAGCTGGTTCATCTCTGACTATACTCAACTCTCATGAGCCTCAACAAAGTTTCATATCTATGTTGTCATCTTGTCTTCATCCTTGTTCTATCTGTAAGTCCTTCATACCTCTTTCCTTCAAAGTCTAGTAGAAACATATATGTGTGCACCTCATAAGTAACAAACCTCTCTGAAATATCAAGCTTCTCTGCAATAGAACTCTGGAACTTTCTCCCGAACAAGAACACCCAATAGGAACTTTCTCCAGACATTCTCCTTCATCCTCCTTCTTTAAAAGCTAGAACATAAAGAGAAACTGACAAAGGAAATATAGGAATACCTGTAGGTATGGTTCTGCATTCTTTCACATATGGCTGAAAATAACTCTTCATGTTTCATCACCCCCCTAGATGATTTAACACTAGTATCCAGAATTCTTCAAAGTATATCAGACTTTATGAAATCTGGAACGTCTTCCTCCTTTCACTAAATCTGATTTTCAATGATTTAGCACTGCTATCATAACATCAATACCTGTGTGTGAAACAAAATATCTAAACCCTTTTTATTAGGGGTGCACATGCCAATAGCTTTCACTGCCATTCTTGAGCTTCCCATAATCTAGAACACTTCAGGATTCATAATCTTCTGCAACATAACAAGTCTTCTTCTATTTCTCTGCAACACTAATCCGATAGAGTTTGAATCTTTGACTTACTTCTTCCAATGCTAAGAACTCTACAAACAAAGGATAGATATCTGACTCAAAAGTACTCAAGAATATTCAAGATCATACAAGATCATTCAAGATCTATGATCTCTTAACAAAATACCTGTGTAGAATCTACTCTCATCAAACCTTCAAGACTGAATGTTTGATTTGCTACCTGAATGTCTCTAAGTGTCCATGCTACTTACATAAAACTCCAAAATTTGCAAGTTGATACTTCATATCTTCATATTCTTTCCGGGTGAAATGTGAAAGTATCTGCTTGACTTTCTTTTGGCTAACTCCACTTCTCAATCAAGTGATCGGATCTGATGGAACACCTTTTTGAATACTGGCATGTATCCAAAAGTCAAGACAAACATAGAAAGTAGATTCTCCAAGTGACCGGTACATCAAAAAATCTGAATTTTTCTGAATTTTTCTGAAAATACTGAATTTTCTGAATTTTCCTCCTAAAAAACTCTGAATTTTCTGAGTATACTGAATATGAGGTAACTTTTCCAAACAAAAAAACCTCACTCCAAGTCTCCAACATCTGCTACAAATACTCTTTTACCTCAAGAGTTAGGTAAAGAAGAAAAGTATTTCTCTGCAACTTGTCATATACCAAGTAGCTCTGAATTGACACTCCAAGAATTCTTTGAGGGAACATATAAGCTTCCTGCTCAAAATCTTCAACTTATACATAACTCATACACATATGAGTCAAAACATATAAGCTGTCTTAGATATACGCTTCTTTTCTTTCTCTCAATGCAATTCTTTATCAAAACCTACTAAAACATGACCAAGTATAATGCAAAACAAGAAATTGCTTCTTCTTTAAACAATCTTCTTCACACAAGATGTTCTCGTAGACTTGTCTTTGGATGTAGAGGATAAAAGTAGGAAACGTATATGAAAAATATAATAGAAAAAAGGAAGTCTTACTTTCCCTTTGGAATTGTTGGACTTTCTTCTTTTGCATCTTTCTTCCACCTTATGTTGTCAACATCTTCAAACTTCTCTTCCATACCTTTTGTTCTCTTCATTTTGAAGTAGCAAACACTCTTTAACTTCTTCAAATGAATTTTTCTCTTCCTCTAGTGCAAACAAACATGGTATATAAATGGAAGTGAACATATAAGATAAAACATGCTTCTACTATTTCCTTATATATTGAATCAACACTCTGCTTCAAATTTGACTGATATGACTGAATTCACCAACCTTTTCCTTGAGTTGACTTAATGTTGAATTACCTCTCTAGGTACAAAATCTGATCAAAAAACTTCCAACCTTGTGTTGGATGAAAACAAAACTGATCTAATCTCCAAATTTGTCTTCTTAGGTAAGCTTCCTTGCCATGAAAGAGATCTTCTATCAAAACTATCAAGAACAACCTCTAGATACCTGATTTGGTATAGCTAATGCTTTAACTTTCAAAGTAATGAAAGTGTTAAAAAGCACTTCTTGAATCCTTCAAATCTCTTCATAACTGCTCTTCTAAGATATGACCTTCAAATGACAATCTCATAGTAGAAACTAATACCTGTGATTTGATGTTGATCTCGTTCCTTTCATCTTCTCCAAACCATTGTTTTTCCTTGAATTTGAAGTAGCCTTCTCTTCATCAAGCCTTAGTCTTCACGCATTACTTCTTGTAATGTATCTTCATACTTTCAAAAGTATTTGGCTGCTAACAGATCATCAACTTCATACTCCACACTGATAAATCAACATGTGACTGAATTGTCTAATTCTCAAATCTCTACTCATCTAGATTAAGTATGTATGACATATGTCAGATGTTGGAAGCTCCTCTGAAATCAAATGTTGGTAACCTGAGAGCCTCGGAGCTCTGATACCGAATGTTGGAAATTATGTAGGCCCATAACAAATTCCACGAGTTTCCAGGACCTTCAACATAGATTTCAGAATCTTCTAATATTGACAGACATGAACATACATCACTTAATCATACAATGATGAGATAAAGATAGAAAGAGATTAGACAACATGTTCGATGTGTTACGTAAGCCACCACTTAATCACACCATCATATATACAAATGTCAATTTACAATGTGGGAGTCAAAACCTCAACCACTCTATGTGAACAGAAATAGATGGAAGAGTGTATGTACGAAATTTACAAGAATATTCAGATGTAGGAACAGAAATCTGAATATGTATGAGATGTAGGACCTGAGAGGTTGTAGAAGAGTGAATATGAGCTACTAAAAGAGGAAAAGTCAGTTTGAAACTGATATTCAGCAAACCCTAATCTGAATTTAGGGTATGGAAGACCCTAAATCAGATGTGTGTGTGAAAGATCACATACTTACAGAATCAACATAGAATGCTAACATGTTGCTGACAGAAATCCTCATACTCATATGGAAGCACCTTCTCTAACACCTCATCTGATGCATGTAGCATGCATGTACTGATTCTTCTTTATGGATGTCACTGCCTCCATGTATGCCGAATAGGACTCCTCCAGATATGGATGCCACTGCCTCCATGTATGCCGAATAGGTCTCCTCCAGATATGGATGCCACTTCCTCCATAAGCTCCAAGTAGTACCTGTGTGCATAAAGAGAATATGTACCTGAATAGTTAACATAAGATGCAATCTTATGTTAAGCTCCATCCAATGTCTTTGAAGTACTCCATAATCTTCATGTAGAAGACAATCTTCAAATACATCATGTAGATGGATGATTCACACTACCAATCTCCACATTACCAATCTGCTTATAAGTAAGTCTTCTCCGTCAACAAGAGTGTGAGCACACTCTTCAGTTCTTTCAGCGAGATGGGCTACATAAGACGAGCTTGCCTTCCAAAGGCATAGGGCTCACCCTCCAACAGGCACTGGCACAAAGAGTGCGACATCGACCACATAGGGCTAGATACGGACGACCACGACTATACCAGGAGGATATCTCACGCATCATGATAGCCCATGGCCACATGATGGAGCACACGCACACCACCACCACGACCTGGGTAGCCTTCCTTAAGGAGGCACTCAGACCACTTCCAATGTACCACATACTCCACCCATTATCCATAGTTAGGATATACATATTCACTCCCGTCATGGGGCCCCCATGTATTAGGTGGCCATTATCTACAAAGTCAGAGCCACATCTCCCCACACACCACTACATTATCCCCACTACCTCTCCATCACCTGGTACACTGTCCTGTGGTTGTTTCCAGCCTTTTTCAGCCTACACAGTTTTGTGTAGCGAGTACTATTCCATTTTATTTCTACACAGAGGTTACTACAGTTGTGTATGGTTTTGTCTCATGAGTCAAGTTTGGCCTTCAGAAAACGCTAATATCACTTTCTTTCTTTTCTTTCTTTCTCTCTCTCTCACACACACAAGAACGTACACACATTAGACATGCACAACAGTAAACTGCTAGCTCTCATCTCTGTCCAATAGACAGAACCATTCACGGTTTCTGAATAAAGGAAAAAAAAACAATTTTTCTAAGTAGAAAAGCAACAGACTTACCTCTTCCCGTTCCACTCCTATCGCCTCCCTGGATCATAAAAGAGTGGATAATGCGGTGAAATAGAGTGTCGTCGTAATAACCATCGACACACAGCTGCACAAAATTGCGTACCTGACGGAAAAAAATGTAGCCAAGGTGAATTTCTCCTTTATGGCAAGTGAAACTGGAAAGGGGAAGTGATCAATATACCGCTTTGGGGGCTTCCTTGGGCCATAGTTCAATGTCCAGAGGGCCCTCTGTCGTGTTGAGGATGACCTTCCCCTTAGTTGGGGGCTCTAACACGTACACAGATGACATTTCTCTCTTTCATCAAAATATCTTCTATCCCAGGAAAAAGCCGCCAGAAATTCAAGCCCGAATTACGTTGTTAATCGTCACTACTAACGATCTGCCAATGTGTACTTTGTGCCAATTGCTCATCAAAACAAGTGCTCGGTTCGAGGATGCCAAATAAAAGATCATAAATTTCTTTCCGATTGAAAAAATCAGAGCAGTCGTATGTCCTGCGTTGCAAAAGATGCAAAGGGCCTGCGTGCTATGTCCATTCACCTCTTTGTCTGCTCAAAATTGAAGCCGACAATGAAGCTTTTTTTATTCTTTTAAGGGATTCCATGTGACATCTATTTCTTTTGTGGGTTAAAACTTTGAAAATTTGAAAGAATAAACACACATTAAGGGATCCTATTGTGAGCTCTGGATCTTCAATCAAATCATAAAGAGTGTTATCACTACATCGTACACCAGATCAAACATCAAAGAGTGTTATCACTACATCATACATCCTTGAATTCTTTTGATGGAGATATGCGATATCAATACCTTCTTCCTCCTTTATATCGATAATATACATGAAATTAAAATTTATTTGGTTCATTTTGATATCCAAATTCACACAAGGAAACTATTCAAATGATTTCCACAAGAGATCTTTTAATTGTAAATGGGAGATTTTTCTTCTAAGAAAAAGAAAGCTTTCAAAGCAACGTAGGGGGAAAAAAAGTAAAAAGTAAATGAACCATAGAATCCAACAAGAATTACAATATGTAAGATTTAGAGAAAGGAAGACTAAGATTCCTAGAAGAATCAATAGTTTTCTTAATAGTTTCCTTCATAAACTCAAGTTCAACCAATATTTTCTAGAAGAATCAATAGTTCACTTAATAGTTTCCTTCATAAACTCAAAGTCAGGCAATATTTCCTAGAAGAATCAATAACCCTGGACAAGAAATCAAAGTATCAATGACATTCCAAAGAAAATATCAAAAAGTAATTTAAATAATCATGAGCTCTGTGTTACTATGTTGATGCAAAACTTAATGCTCAAAACCATGAAGCCCACATCCAAAACATCATGGAGTGAATTTCACTTAAAAATAATCTTCTTTAAATTCAAAAACTTGGTCTGTAAACTAAAGATTAAATCCATTTCTAAAAGCTTTGAGCATATGTGTAGCTCGAGACTATGTGTCATGGACACAAAGGAAACCATCCTAAACCTCAGATTCCATGTGACTTTACATATCTCATGATTGGTTTAGATTTTGGAAAAACTAATGCTACCATTGCATCCGGAACGTGCCAAAATCTCAAGATCGACTGTCTATTTGTTGAATTCTGACATCGGGAGGTCTTGTTTCAAGCTAATGACATCATGATGACATCATCAAATCGTAACCGCCATATAGCACCGCCTTTGAACACCTATAAAAGGAGGGGTTGGCCACATTTATTCTCAGTCTTGCCAATGCCAGTCTTGGGAGCTCAAGGAGTCATGATCGCCCAGTAAGTCTCTCCAAATTCCAGTTCGAGTTCTTGTCTTGTTCCTTGCTCCAGTCTTGTCTAGTCTAGTTCTTGAACATCCTGTCTTGTCCTCTTGTAATCTCGTAGTGCGAGTTCCTGTCGAGTTCTTTCTTGTATCTAGTTCATCTCCCTGAAGGGAGTTCTTGTGTTGATATCTTGTTCCATACCTACGATCCCGGGTTGTGGGATCTCCTATATCATCTCTGGTCCAGTTTTCCATACCTATCGGTCCCGAGTTGTGGGACGTCTTGTATCAGCTACGTATTCTTGTATCATTTTCTCTACGTGGGTGCTCTTGTAATCCAAAGTATATTTTCAAAATCTTGTCTACTATAGTAAGAGAGCACAATGTAGTGCTCCCCTGACACTATGCTCCAACACCACACTTCTAGCCAGAGGGTAGTAGAGCAATATAGAGTGATTGGAGCTGACCTTTTGAGTATACATTGTATCATATTGAAGTAAGAGAAGTCCTCCACAACTTTTTTTGTATGATATGTGCAATATCAATACACATTATGATTCATTTCTATAGATTTTTCATTCTTTGTTTATTGTTACAGTACCTTGACTCTATCATCTTCTCAGAGCCATTTCTCAGTGTGTAGGACTCAATGACCAATCTATCATTTGGATCACTTAGTTTGGACTCTTTTTGAGCTTACATACAAAGTTTCATCATCATTGGATTTATAGATCTCAACCTATGAGTGATTATATGTGATTGTTTCAACACATCTTCTAGTTCCTGAAAAGTTAGGGTGACCCCCCAAAATTCTTAGATTTGTTCCTTAGTGCATAGTGAGTCTAACTTCATGAAATAACTTGATTTAGTTAGCTTAACATTTCAATTGAATGTGCACAAAAGCCCTCTGGACAATTGTTACTAGGCTGTGAGCATTGAGAATTGTTACTAGGTTGTGAGCATTGAGAATTGTTACTAGGTTGTGAGCATTGAGCAAAATATTGAGAGCTTCTCTTCCCAAAATAGAAAGTTTCTCAAGTTCCTTGAACTTTAAACTTATATGTTTTGACATGGAAGATTGTGAATGATGTTCCAAAGGACTTAGGTTATTTCAATGCATATTTTGGAAACTTAGGGAGCATACTAAGTGTCTGTGAAATTATTGGGATGTTGTTCAGCAAGATTTTGCCAACACAATCTCATCTCCATAGACAAGTCCATCATCTCTTCACCCTGCTATCGGAGCAAAGTTAAATACTAGGCATTATGGGTGATGGATTCCCCTCATCCATTGACAAGATGGATCAAAGTAACTACTCATCATCATGGTCTCTAAGAATGGAGGCTTATCTACAAGGAAGGAATATATATGGATACATCTCAGGAGATGAGATGGTGTCAATACTTGGAAGCAAGGGCCAACCAACACAAGAGGAGTAGGAAAGGTTGAATACATGGTGTTCAAAGGATGCCTCGGCAAGGTCATACATTCTCAACTTTATCTTTGATTTTAACTCCCTCATATTAGGAATTGTAAAACCTCTAAAGAGACATGGTATCCTTTGGAAGCATTCTTCTCCTCAAGCACTAAGGCCAAGAAGAATCAACTATGGATGGAGTTTACAACACTCAAGAAGATACCCAAGAAAATTGTGAATGACTTTGTCACCAAGATGAAGGACATTGCTAACTAACTTGGGAGCATTAAAGAGATCATTGATGAAGAGAAAATTGTGAGGCAAGTCATCAATGGGATTAAATCTAATGAAAAATGGGAAGCCTTCACAACAACCATGGACCTCTATATGGACATGCAAGTACCTAACTTCAACACACTAATTTGGCAACTTTTCACACATGAAGCAAAGCTTATGAAGAATGGCGAGAACCAAAAAAGTAACCAATCATCTGACCTATATATAAATAAGAATAAAGGCAAGGACAACTAAAGGAAAGGTAAGAAATTTGATGATGAAGTACCTCTCAAGACAATTTTGTAGGTAGAGGTAGAGGCTCAAGAGGAAGAGGCACAAGAGGTAGATGAGGTAGGGGGAGACCTCAAAGTTCATCATCCCGTGCCATATGCAGATTATCAAAATCGCATCATATTTGGAAGAGGATACAACAAAGGAGGCTATGGAAACTCAAGAGGTAGATTCAATAACTCTTATGGATATAGTAAAAATTCATAAAACAACAACTATCAAGGAGGATACAAAGGAAGGAGAGACTACAACAACTACACAAATGATCAAGCTCAATAGGATTCAATTCTATTCATGAACATGAAAATAAAGGAAGGTAAGTGTGATGAGCATGTGTTCTACATAGACTCTAGATGCTCAAATCATGTGCTAGGAAATGCAAACATTATCAGTGTAGGTAAGATTGTTGAGAAAGGTTTGGGGGTGAGATTTACCAAGCATGGAGCATATGATGAGTGTTGGAGTTTGACGTCTGCGGAGCACGCGAACAGCACAAGGAAGAAGAAGAAGCTTAGAGCACAACACACAATACTGAATGTATTACTAGAGAATGTACAAAGATAAGTAGCCCATTAGGGCAATAGGTGTATATACAAGCCGGGGGGAAAAAACCTCCTAAAGAGGGAAAAATTGCCTCGGCGGTCCTAGAGTGTTCACACACATCACTACCTAAATATATCAACAAATCCCCCCTGGGAGTGATGCGGTGAACAAATAGTTGGCACTCATGTATAAGGAAGTGCCTAGCTATGTGGAAATCACTCCACAAAAGGAAGTAAGCCCAAAGCTTTGCGGAAAGCTTCAAACTTCTCCCTAGGCAGAGCCTTCATGAAAAGGTCTGCAATGTTCTCCTGCGTGGGCACATATGCCAATCTGATCCCCCCATCAGAGAACCTCTCCCTGACATAGTGATAATGCACCTCAATGTGCTTAGTGCGAGCATGGAACACAAGGTTCCTCGCAACTGCCAATGCGCTCTGACTGTCAGTGAAGATGGTGGTGGAAGAAGTCTGACCAACACCCAAATCAGCCATAAGGAGTCTGAGCCACACACACTCAATAGTCGCTGTGAAAGTTGCCCTATACTCAGCCTCACAACTAGAAGTGGCCACAGTAGGCTGCTTCTTGCTCAACCAAGATATACATGAGCTACCAAGCATGAAGCAAAAGCCACTAGTGGACACACGAGTGTCATAGCAACCAGCCCAGTCTATGTCAGAAAAAGCATGCAAATCTGGCGGTAGTGATCCCCCCTTGGGATAAAACAACCCAAGTAGTCGAGTACCACTCAAGTAGCGAAAGATGCGCTTAACCGCCTGCCAATGCTTAACACCTGGGCAATGCATAAATATGCTCATATGTGAGACAACAAACTGAATATATGGCCGAGTAATGCATTAGTAAATCAAGCATCTAACAGCTTTCTGATAGAGGACAACATCAAATGCATCTCCAGCATCATGAAGACTCAATTGTAAACCTGTCTCCATAAGAGTGGCAATAGGCTTACAGTCTTCAAGGCCAAAACACTGCAATAATGTGTCAATTTATTTCGTTTGACACAAAGCCATTCCACCATCAACGTGCATAAACTGAATGCCCAAATAATGATGCAAATGCCCCAAATCAGACATCTCAAATGAGGCATGCAAATCAGCCTTAAAATCAGCAATATGCCTCTCATGAGGACTAGTGAGCAGCATGTCATCAACATAAACCACAATGATCAGAAGTACATCATTAGCACGCTTAACATATAAGGTGCTTTCAGTTGGACTGTTCTCAAAACCATGTGCAATCAGATAGGCATGTATCTTTTCATACCATGCACGTGGTGCTTGCTTTAAACCATATAATGCCTTCTTTAACCTGCACACCTGGTTCTCATGCCCTTTCTGCACAAAGCCACGAGGCTGAAAAACATACACTTCTTCATGTAAGTCACCATTCAAAAATGCAGTTTTAATGTCCAACTGATGTACATTCCAACCATGATGGGATGCAAGTGCACAGATGCTCCGAACAGTAGTCATACGGCATGTAGGTGCAAAGGTCTCATCAAAATCAATGCCTCTTTCCTGTGCATAACTCTTTGCAACAAGCCTAGCCTTATACCTGTCAAGTGTACCATCAGGTTTACACTTCAGCTTATATACCCACTTAGTGCCAATGGCCTTCTTGCCAGGAGGCAAGTCACATAAAGACCAAGTACCATTCTTCATTATTGCATCATATTCAGATTGCATAGCAGCCATCCAATTTTCTGAATTTTGTGCTTCATCAAACGAAACAGGCTCATTCTCATCATAGAGACTAGATGCAGCCATAGCATAGCAATCTGATGCAAAAGAGGCACTATGAGAGCCAGAACGAGTACGATATGACAAAGGTGCATCTAATTTGCTATCACGCAAAGTCTGCACCAGCCACTTTGGATATCAGCTCTCTCATCAACTAGTGCATCATGTAAATCTGCATCAGAAATGGAATGATCTGCATCATCACATGAAACCTGCAAAGGCTGAGAAGTTGCCTTATTAGGACTAGCATTAGATTGTCCACCTGTAAAAAGAGGTATCAAAGTATCATACATGTCTTTGGAGCTAACAGATGTCTCCTTAGTACATGAAAGCAATGGCTGAATAGCATCTTCCAAAAAAACAACGTCACGGCTAACCAAAATGCGTTTAGTTTGTGGATGATACAAACGATATCCTTTACTTTCAGAATTGTATCCAACAAAAATACATTTTACTGCTTTATCATCCAATTTTCTGCGATGTTGTTCAGGCACTAATGCATATGTCAAACAACCAAAAACACGTAGATGAGCAACAGATGGCTTGCGATCATGCCAAGCCTCATATGGAGTGATAGACTGCAGTGCTTTAGTGGGACACCTGTTCAGTACATATGCTGCACACATGACAACCTCAAGCCAGAAACTATGTGGTAAAGTCTCACTCTTGACCATACACCTCACCATCTCCATGAGTGACCTATTCTTTCGTTTAGAAAATCCATTCTGTTGAGGTGTATATGGCACTGTACACTGGTGTTTTATCCCACTTTCAGCCAGAAATGCATTAAAATCAGAAGAAATATATTCCCCCCCTCGATCAGAATGGAGGGTGTCCATTTTACGTGTTGATAGATTTTCAGCCAAAACTAAAAACTGTTTGAAGCACATGAACACTTCGGACTTTGCCTTCAATGGATATACCCATGCATGCCTGGAAAAATCATCGATGAAAGTCACAAAGTAAAGATAATTCCCAAAAGAAGGTGTCTGCATAGGACCATAGACATCACTATGTACAATCTGCAATTTCTGAGTAGCCCGAACTGAACCATCTTTTGGAAAGGATGAACGCTGCATTTTGCCCAAAATACAGCCTTCACAAACATGTTTTCCAGGTGCCTCAAGTTTGGGCAAAGAGGACACCATTTTAGATTTCTGTAGGTGTAGCAAACTAGCAAAATTCATATGACCAAAGCGTGCATGCCAAAGCTTTGCATTTGACATAGCCTAAGAATCATTTACTGCACATGCCAAATCATTTACAGATCTTTCATAGTCTATGAGCTTATACAGTCCATGACATAAAATGCCAGAAGCAATAATCACATCGCCATTTGACAGATCATGAACTGTACACCTGTCATCAACAAATTTCACAACCAAGCCAATCTTGGCTAATGCAGAAACTGATAACAGGTTCTTCTTGATCCTTGGCACAAATAAAGCATCTAACAAAGTGAAAGAACTACCATCAGCAGTAGTCAAAATGATCTTACCAACTCCCATAACAGGATAAGAGGAGTTGTTGGCGCATGTAATAGTATTCCCCATAGGGGCAGGCTCGAGTGAAGAGAAGAAACTGTGCTGCGAGGTAATATGTTTGGTCGCCCCACTGTCAAAATACCAAACATCTAAGTCTACTGCAGACATGCACTGCTCATGAGAAGATGGGTCAAAACTGCAGACAGTAGTAAATGCCCATTCTTCTTCCTGCACAAGATTAGCAAACTCCGTTTTTGGTGTAGAGGCTTCTGCAACAACCATTCCAGCCTCTTTCTTCTTTGCCTCTTTTGTAGCCAGTTTTGGACAGTTCTTTATGATATGATCATTCCCTTTACAGTACTTACAAAACAATTTCTTCTTTTCTGATTT